>JAEQBH010009224.1:0-130285 GCA_016808115.1 Tetrastigma voinierianum
CCTGGCTCGAGCAGAGAGTCTACCTTGTTGAGCTGCCATCACCGCTGCCAGTCCCGAGCACCGATGAGCTAAAAGTCATCTATTTTCACCATTTTTCCGACACTTTTATATTAAAAGACTGATTTATATGCAGGAATCTAGAATAAACTTCACCAAATTTCTATGCAGCAGGAAATCCAAAAGAGCATTAAATTACAAAGAAAAATGAGCGTAATGTGCAGAGCGTAACTGGCAGGCTGGATGAAGCGTGGCGCAAGAACGACGATAAAGATGAAGACCGTATGTCAAGCTCGACAGCAATCAAAAATGCGTATTCGGGTTACATCGCGAAAACTCGGGCTGCAAATGAAGCTTAATTCGAAAACAAAATGAGTCATTGAGTAAAGAAACTCAAAGTTAAACAACCAAGAATTGAAGAAGAAGAGATTACAATGTCGCGACATCTCGATGCGCCATGACATCAACACGCATCGGCGTCAGGACACCAAGCATATGAGAAAACGCCGCAACAACAATTTTTAGAAGATATGGTCGCACACCTGCCACGCGGCATCAATTACGGCGATTTTGAGGTCATGACAACATCGCGTTACGCGACAAATAATTGTATCGACGGAAAGTCGCGACAACACCATGCTATCGCGACATCACTTAGCGACCGTGAAGGTCACACGCCGCAGCTGTCGCAGACGGAGTCTCAATGAGAAGAGGTCGCGACAAGATTGCCGTAGCGACACAAATTTCACTTAAGACATGTCGTAACCACACGTAGGCTCCCGCGACAAGGATCGCGATAAGAAATCAGAGGTCGCGACGAGGGCCCGATGTCGCCACAAAGACGCCCATCAGCTGCTAACTGCAAAGTCCAAATGCATCAAATTAGGCCCAGCCTTTAGGAACCCTATAACACGGTCGCTACTCAAAAAAGAAACGCAGCTCTTGGCGACTCTGAAAGAGAGATCAAGCGTCAAGGCCCCGTATTTTTATTTTTCTTTATTTTCCTTCGCTTTTCTTTTCCATTTTATTTTAGATTAGATTAGTTTGTATTTCATTCTCATTTGATTCGAATCTAGTCGTAGCGATTTAGTCGAATGCAGATTTATATTTCTTCAAATTACTGTCTGGTTGTTTGAATTCAGATAATGATCAATATTCCGCTTTTCGATGATAAAGGGTTTTCTTTGATCAGTTAATGTATGGTGAGACTCAAGATTTAGAACCCCCATTGAATTGACGTTATTGTCAGAAATTATCTTTCTTTCGTATTTTATTCATTATGGCTGAACTTCTCGTATATTAAATCGACTTGGTCGGTTTTGCTTGTTTCCCCGGAATTGATCCCAACGCCGGGCCTTTACCATAAGGAGATTGTTCCACTCATCAGAGGCCCTCTCGAGGACACAGAAGGCATTCTCGAGAGTAAGGAACAATTTCGAAGGTATTTGAACCCGATATTGCTGGATTTACAGTCTCAGATACTTAGCTCATCACATCCTCCTCTCACTTGTAACCGAGAATGAGTCAGTGAGTTATTAATTTAAGCATGCAGAGAGTTCACCTCACTTCTCAAAGAATTCATCCCAAAAGGATCAATCATGAAAGAGTAAGTTGTTCTCAATTTTATGATTGAGGAACTAGTACAAAACCTCCCGCAATGACTATATTTAAGGAGCTCGTGTTTGCAACCATGTTATGGGAAGAAGTATCGAGAAAGAAAAATACCTTAACAAGGCTACTAGATTTAAATATCTCACCCATCAAAGCCCTCGGTGAGAAATGAAGTAAGGTGAGATGATGAACGGTGGTTTGAGAGATCCAAATACACTATTTATTCTCACTAGTTTTAAAATCTATAGTTCATAAATAAAAAGTTACAAGACAGCCGTAGAATCGATTCTTCACAATGGCTGATTATTCAATGTTTTCTTTATAAATGCTCAATCTAAATTTGTCTATTTTTAATATTTCAAGATTCAATTCATTTGTTATTCATTCATTTTTCTTTTACATCATATCTTCAAGCCAAAGCAAAATCCCAATATAGTATTATCGTCCAAATATGGAGCTTGGGTACTGGGGGGGTTGATTGAAAAATTCTTGAGATCTCTTATTGGGAATGATATATGGACTTAAATCAATTTACTACTTGTTCAATCACATTGCACTTGCGGTATCTTGGATCGAAACCCGCAAGGAAAATGGTTTACTCTTTATGAAATATCTTTTCATCGACACTATAGCTAAAGAAACCCACTCAAGTTTAATGGTTTTATTTATTACTAAGGACTGAATAATAATCCTTTGGTAATAAGTCATAAATTTGAATAGGTGTGATCCATAACAATTCATAGAAGTAGTCAACAAGTTTTATGGCGCGAGTTTTTTCGGGGATTAAGGTGATAGTCTTTTTAGTAATTGTGTTATGAACTTGTAGGCATACTGCGAATCGATCAAAAGTTTTATGAGCGCGGGGGATTAGATAATAGTCCTTTGGTGATAACGTCATAAATTTGTATACATCATATGATCCAGATAACAAGTTTTATGGCGCCGTTGCCGAGGATCGAAAGAATTTAGTAGATCAATATTCTGACGAAAGACGGAAATGCTAATTTGGACATTTAAAATAAAAAGAACAAAAATAGTTTTTCAATGCAGTGGTTATTTTTAACCACTAACTTTAACAAGCCATATTGAAAATATTTGTTAGCGACTAATCTGATAATGTAAGTGTGTTTTGGTTGGAAAACTTTAATGCATATAGGAAACGAGAACAACGATTTGATTCAGTAGATACTGAACTAGAAAGAACACTTTCGGAAGCTTGAGAAGGCGAAAAGGTCAAGAAAACTTCGACTATAGGCGGATGAAGGCGGACGGATTGAAGGACGAGCGGCGGCGGAGGCCTCCGATCGTCTGATGGAGGACTTTTTTTTTGGAGACAATTATTCAGGATGAATACTCTGCAATCAGACAGCCTACAGTTGATGCCAATAATTTTGAGCTGAAGCAATGCCCGATTACAATGGTTCAACAACAACGGTTCTTGGTCATGAAGATCCAAATGAACACTTGGGAAGGTTTCTCGGGATGGCGAAACCTGATGAATTGGTCAAATTGAACCCGAGAGGTCATAAAATTACATTTATTCCCATTTTCTCTAAGAGACTGACCACATGGTATGAATCTCTACCATATGGTTATGTTGATACTTGGGAGGAGAGCTTGTAGAAGCCTACTTGGGTAGATTCTCTCCACCTTAAGCTCCGCCTGCGAGAGAAGGAGGGAGATAATTGTGTTTCAGTAAGGGGAAGATGAAAGCCTTTACGTAGCTTGGGAAAGATTCAAAAGGTTGCTAAAGAGGTGATTCGTGCCACAGTAGGGTGATCCGGAATCAACAAAATTTATATCCTAAGTTCCTTCTCACTAGTAGTATTTCTGTGATATAATGATCCCAGGAGTCGAACACGGGGATGGGTTTTCTTCGTACAAATGATTTGAAGTGAAATCCAAAATTGGTGGATTAAATTTGGATTTTAAGGCTTGGTAAAAGCAAGGGGAGTTTTGGGTGTGCGGCTCAGCTAAAACAAGAAAAAAATGTAAAAATAGGACCCCTTAGTGTTAGGCCACTGGTTTAGGGTTTTAAGGTAACCACATGTCCCCGGGTATTTTTCCTCGCGTTGAGGAGCATGACATATAGTCATTTCCCGAACTAGGATCTTCATTTAGCTTTAAAAACTAAACCCTATGATTTTCCACTTGCAAAACATAGCATTTAAATGGGCATAAATGTCACTAACAGTGAAAACACATCTCTGAAACCCTCTCCCGATGTAGCGAGGAGACAACTAGCGAGCCTCAATGGATCTAGTGAAAGTATCCATTGAACCCAAAAGCTTGCCAAATACACATTAAAGAGAGCATGCTTAGAGATTTTAACCTATAAGTGAGAAGCGGAACACAAACAACCTGTAAATACGTCATTAAAAGCAGGGAGCCAGAGTGAGGTTACCTCAGCGCCTGTGGCCAGTAGTCTCTTTCCAAGGAGGAAGAGGTCTAGCCGAACATCCTCTGAGTTGTCATCCTCGGAGGTGTTTAACAGCACGACAAATGGAAAGAAAGGAAGAAAAGGGAAAAGGGATTCTTGGAAGCGCCTCCCGAAACTACTTGCATATCAGAATTGAGTCTATCTTTTGATTTGTACAAGCGAGACTTATATAGATGCTCAGTGTAAGGAGATTCACAAAAAAACCAAAATCAGGAAGGTTATTACGGGGTAAAATGGGAAAAAACCAAAAGCAAAGCAAGCGGTGTAGCGTGAAAGCGAACGGGTAGCGGGAGGAGCAGTCTTGGAGGCTGGGAACGATTGCTTTCGCGAGGGAGAAGCTCTGCGGTGGTGTTTTTCTTCATTTCTCTTGCTCCTTCGATCTTTGATACTGCAATGTTGATTTGACTTGAATTCTTCGTGCTTGGATCGGCTCAGCAATTTTGGCATAATTAGCTCATAAAAGCACACCAAAATTTGCCACAAAATCACGATCATTAAATAGTAGGGACCTTAATGTGCAAATCGGGTTAATTAGCATGATTAGTACCTGGCACTCATTTATAATAAATAGGGTTCAAAATAGCACTTTTTGGGCACTAATCACACTAACCTACACATTGCTGGTCCTTAGCAATGAAATAAAGAAAAGAAAGAAAGAGCATACAACGATAACAAAATAATGTTCCACGAAAAGTATATTTCAAAAAGTTGTGAATGAGTAATGCCCCTATTGTGAGAAAAATCATCAATGCCGTGTCAATAACTATCATGAGAGGAATGAAGATACCCAGCTACAAAATTGGTATCAAGTCTCCATCTCGGTGAATCGACCAGAAACTTCCACCAAAATCTAAGTGTTTATTTATCAATCTCAACAATAAAGCGCTAAAGCGCACTATCCCCAAACTAGCTACCACGACCTAACGCTAACCAACCTAAATAGTCGGACCACCTCTTATTCCACAATTCTTTTCGCGTTGGCAGAGTTGCAATCTTGAGGAATCGACCTCACCAAAGTCCATGTAACGGGGGATCTCATAGATGACTCCCAACCAATTAAGGCTTAGAGACACTTAGAAGTCATGAGGATCTTTCGACCCTGAAACTCTTCGAGTTTCACCCCGGACTTGAATGATTTCGAGACTCCAGCACCTACAACACTGCGCTCCACCCATCCACCCGTGAACACTAGATTACGACTCCTGACAGTGAAGGTTTAGGGCCTTAGGGCTTTAAGGCTTCGCAATATACCCCTCGGGCCCAGTGTTCGGGTTTCAAGGCAAAGAATGTTTGCAATTTTTATTCTTTTTTCTTTTTCTTTTCTTTTTCTTTTCTTTTCTTTTCTCGTTTTTCTTAACTTTTTCTTTTTTCCACAGGGTCCATAACCACAATAAAGCGATTAATGAAACTAGGAGTAGGATTATCTGAAGTAAAGGAGGTTGCACAGTTTTTCGACTATCCATTGAAATCTAATGTGCTCACATTATTGGTTAGCTAAGGTGGAAGAAAAATGTCAGAAATAAATAAGAATTATTAATCGTTACTTTCAGCCGACATGGAATCAATCTAGCATCAATAGGGTGGACAAAGTTTAAATTTTCCAGCTGCGGGTTAGGCAAAACCACGAAAATTTTGATTACAAAGAAAACGAGGTCCAAATTTTGAAAAAGTAGGCTGTAAAGTATAACAGCTTTATAGAAGAGGACCCGGCAAACCTAAACATCACAAAATGGGCTTGAACAAAATAATAACAAAACATAAATATAAAAGCCATTCCTTGCTAACTCCCTGACCCAAGACATCTCGGTGTATCAGAAATGGGGCTCGGATTGGAAAAATAGAGAGAGTGTTACCTCCCTTGATGAGATGTGATCATTTCTGAATGGTGACTTCGCAAGCTTTCCGTCGACACGTTATTCACTCCGTTTGGGCTTCAAATAAACAAGTTAGGAGAAGAAAAGAGAGAAAAAAAGTGACCAGTTGGAGAAATTTTAAAATTACACCTTCATAAAAGTGTCAAAAATGTTATTTCTGGTCATATTTGGATTCTACACTCTCTAAGCTTTCCAATGATACAGGCAGCAAAAAACGGGTTCGGATGAAAAAGTTATGAAGCGAAACAAAATTGGGAGGGCAAAAGTGGGGCCCATGGCGAAGAATTTTGGTAACTAGCGAAAAATTTTTAAGTAACTGGCGAAATTTTCGCTAAGCAGCGAAAATTTGGCATTTAACTAAGTTTGCGAAAATTTTAAGCTATGTCTAATAGCGAAAATTTTGATTTTTATTATTTTTTTCAAATAAAATAAATAATAATTAAAAATAAAAATAAAAATAAAACTTTTTTTATATATTAAAAGAGCGTTTTTAATTTTTAAGACAAAATTTTTAATATATATATATATATATATATATATATATATATATATATATATATATATATATATATATATATATATATATATATAAATAAAATAATAATATTTTTTTTTTTTAAATAAGTAATATATATAAAAATAAAAATAAAATAGCAAATTTTTTTAAATAAAAATAATATATAAAAAATAAAAATAAAATAAATTTTTTTTTTTTGAAATAAGAAATAATATCTGAGAAAAACAAAACGTTTTTTTTTATATAAAATATAAAATAAAATAAAAATAAAACAAAGAAACTTTATTACTATTTAGATCATAATGGAGGAATTTGTTGATTTAAGTAGGAATTTCGCTATCTTTGATCCGTTTAAGCTAGGCCTTTGTTCCTAGAGTACTATTTAAACTCTCATGAGTTTTGTAGCTGACGAAATTTTATTTAACAGCGAAAATTCTGTATCTCTATAGCGAAAATTTCACATTTAAGCTAGAGTGCGAATTTTAATATAGTTTAGAAAAATTTCTGTCTTAGTTTAAGCTCAAAAATTTCTTCCAATAGAAACTAAAAATTTCACTAAAACTACAAAAAGTGTGCAAGAAAAATTGAAAAATTGCGAAGAGTAAAAATTAATCTAAAAACATAAATTAGAAAGCACAAAATTAGATACAAAACCTAAAGAAAGAAAAATTAACGAAATCAAAAATAAAATACTATAAAACAAGATAAGACAAGAAAAATTAAAAAGCAAAAAGTGGGAGGAGCTTGAAATCTGCAGGGTTCGGGTGCTCGAGCCGAACCGGCACCGAACGACCAACGTGCCATGCGATGTAAGTTGCCATTTTCTTTGATGTAGTGGCAAAAATCAGCGTGGCCACTAGCTCTTTGAAGTTAACGCGGCATGCACGGTGGGTTGGACTTAGCTTTGGGAGGCTGCGGGTTTTGAGTTCTTTGCGGGTGTTAGTTGTGGTGCAGTGAAGGTAGAATATCGTGGTCGGTGAAGGGGCTCACGGCGGTGGGTATTGTTTGGTGTCTTGGGCGTGGCGGTGGTGTCGAATCTATGGGAGTTTGGTTGAATGACATTCTTTTTGGGCACTTCCACTGCTTTTGTTTTACTGCCCTCCTCAGTCAACAAGGAAATGATTTCTTCTTGGTTCTCCCTTGGAAAAACAACATCCACCGTATACGATTCATCGATCCTTGAGATAATTGATAAAATCCTACATAAGCTCTGGTGTGGGTTTATTGTTCACCTTTGCTCCTCTGCTCCATTATGTCACTTTGACAATCCTCAGCAGTGGACATTGTTCTTGATCAATTAGGTCTTCAATGGAATCTTACTTGAGGTTGTCCGGGTTTATCTTTCAAAATCATTGTTCGGCCCGTAATCTTTGGTGGGGAATTCTCCTCAATATGGATTTTCACTCGATTGGGCATTGAATTCCTTTTGTTCTACACCACGGCATCACCCACCATTTTGGTAGGTGCAGAATTGCTTGCTCAATTGGGGAGATTGGGCGTAATTGGTTGAAATTTGAGACCCAGAGGAATTATAATGTCTGGTCTTGAGAAGGAGGTCTGAGTTGGGTAACAGCGGAGGTGTACCCGTCCATTGGTCTCTATATTCTCTCATAGACCTAGGGTTTGGATTTCTCTCTAGAGGTTGTTGCCACTGCCATGGAAGGTTCATGTAATCCCTCATTGTCATGTAAGCTCTAGGGTTGCCCTCTGACATGTTGCTCTTCAATGTGGGGATCCATTTTCTCAAATTTCCTTTGTTTGCGAAGCCTTGCCTTGGTACAACAACGAATATTCAATCTGCCCGATGAAATAAGGCACACAAGACAACACAAAAGCTTGATCCTGCGAAATTTTTTTATTTTTTATATAAAATGAAAATAAAATAAAAAATGTGATGAATATAAAGAAATTCACCAAAACTGTGATGAGGATCCTGAGTGTTCAACAAATCATCATTCGCATGGCACCATCGGCAAGCGAGCCATTTGATTCTTGCCACCAGTAGGGTGATCGGGAATCAACAAAATTTATATCCCTAAGTTCTTCCTATTGTCGTAGTCAAACTCTTGCAATATAAGCAGTCCTAAATTCGAACACGGGGATGAGTTTTCTTCGTACAAATGATTTGAGTGAAATCAAAATTGGTGAATTAAATTTGGATTTTAAGTCTTAGTACTTGGGGGGTTTTGGGTGTTCATTGACTGAAGCTAAAACAAGAAAAAAAACTGTAAAATAGAACCCCTTGAAGTGTTAGGCCACTAGTTTAGGGTTTTAAGGTAACCACATGTCCCCGGGTATTTTTTCCTCGAGTTGGGGAGGATGACATAGTCATTTCCCAGACGGATCTTCATTTAGCTTTAAAACTAAACCCTATGATTTTCCCTTTTAAAACATAGCATTTAAATGAGGCATAAATGTCCACCAACGGTGAAAACACATCTCTAAAACCACACTCCACGATAGCTAGCGAGGAGGCAACTAAGCGAGCCTCAATGGATCTAGTGAAAGTATCCATTGAACCCCGAAAACTTGCGAATACACATTAAGAGGCAGAGATTTTTAGCTTTGGTGAGACGGGGAACACAAACAATGTAGTAAATACGTGCGTTAAAGCAGGGGCAGGTGAGGTGCCTCGCCCTGCCAGCGGCCGTCCTCTTCCAAGGAGGAAGAGGTCTAGCTAGAACATCCTGAGTTGTCATCCTCGGAGAAGTGTTTGGCTTGGCCAGACAAAATGGAAAAGAAAGGAAAGAAAAAGGGAAAAGGAAGTTCTTGGAAATTTGCCTCCGCTTCTTGCAAATCCGAAATTCAAGTCTATCTTTTGATTTGTACAAACTGAGACTTATATAGATGCTCAGTGTAAGGGAAGTTACAAAAAAACCAAAATCGGAAGGTTATTACCGGGGTAAAATGGAAAAAAACCAAAAGCGAAGCAAGCGGGGTATAGCGTGAAAAGCGGGAACGGGTAGCGGGGAGGAGCAGTCTTTGCAGGTGGGAGCGGTGCTCGCGGGGCTTTCTGCGGAGTGGTGTTTCTTCACATTTTGCTCTTCTTTCGCTCCTGATCTTTGATGCAATATTGAGTTTGACTTGAATTCTTCGGTGCTTGGATCGACTCAACAATTTTGGCATAATTGGCTTCATAAGCGCAAAATTTGCCACAAAATGCGATCATTAAAATAGTAGGGACCTTAATGTGCAAATCGGGTTAATTAGCATGATTAGTACACAAAAAGCACTCAAAACCTATAATAAATAGGGTTCAAAATAGCACTTTTTGGGCACCAATCAAGAGGTGTCCAATGCATGGGATAGACTTAAAGACCCATATGGACATAGTGTATCATGCCTTGAATGATACATCTAAAGGCATTATTGATGCTACATGTTGTGGAGCATTCCAAAGCGTAAAAGTCTTTGAAGAAGACGAGATTTGATCGGACTTTATTCAAAATGCTGGCATGAACTCATGAGTTCAAAGTATTAATTGGGAGGAGGAGTCATGGGTGACAGTGAAGCGTATGGAGACAAGCTAGATGTAATAATATAAGATGATGAACAAGAGAGAAGGAGAAGATGCACAACATTTCTATGAAATAGGGCTTGATTGAAGGAGGAACATATTAGGGAGAAGTCTTGAAATTGCCAGAAGAAGCTGTTTTATGATCTTGAGGAGGTCAAGTAACAGGAGGCAGTTATCATAGACAAATCTTTGACCTTTGTATCATCCGACAGCGAGGAACCATGAGAAAATTTTCATGGTGGAGGGCTTCCGCAAGACCCAAGAGCATGAACAACATCCTCGACAAGAGGATATCATTGACCACCAAGGTTCAATGGCAGTAAGGAGGGAGGAAGCGAGTGATATCAGGGGTGGAGGAGGCTCACGCCATTGAAGATCATTCTTTGCAAGTGTGGGGACAGCAAGAGCTGTTGGGCACTCCATGGGTAAAGTTTGCGGGGTGGAAGCCTCAGATGATAGCAATTCTCGAAATTTTGAGAGACACTTAGTAGCCTCTCAGGCACAGGAACACCAGATAAAGGACAGCGGCCCACCTGGCCTGTAGATGGGATCATGAAGGATGCTTTGGTGATGAAGAAAAATCCAAGTGGTAATGGTTTGTGCGGCTCGGAGATTGGGAAGGACTTGGAGAGGACGGAAAAGATGAAAACAACCGGGAGAAGAGGCCGAGGCTGGAAACCTTTGGGTGGGAAAGAAGAAAGGAAAGGCAATTTGTCGGGAGAAGAAGGAAACGAAAGAAGACCCTGAGCAGTCGGCCCTCTGGTCCGAAAGGCTTTCCACGGAAGTTTTGCCAAAAATCAAAGATAAGAAGGCAGTTTGCAAGGTTCTTAAAGACCTTTAAAGAAAGGAAATCGAGTATGCCTTTCCACCCCCAGTGGTTACTTTCGGATGCCATATGCAAATTTTGAAGAAAGGTGTATGCAGAGCGAAAAGGAAGATTGTTGAAGAAGGGTGAAGATTTATTTGCAACTTGCTGATCTTTGTGATCAAGAGAGGCTTACCGAGAAAAGATGTAGGATCGGGGGCTTTACCATTCCACTGCACCATTGGAGAGTTGAGTTCAAAAGCTCTGTGACTCAGTGCATGTCACCTTGTCTGTTGCGAGTTAAGTTTGGGGAGGTGCTCCCGCTCTGTCACCTCCCTTTTGAATTAGAATACAAGGCTATGTGGGCCCATCAGAAGCTGAATTCCCGATTTCAAAATGGCAAGGGAAGGAATTGCTTCAATGAATGAGCCCCGGAAGAAGCGAAATGGAAACTATGATGTGCTAAGATCTACTGAAAGCGAAATGAAAATGGCATGATCAAAGGATTCTTAGGAAAGTTCGAGAAGGGGATTAAGTTATGTTATTTAACTCAGTTAAGATTGTTCCCGGAAAATTGAAATCAAGGTGGAGTGGACCATATCTGATGGTGTCAAGCACTACTTTTGGGTGATAACACTGAGGCGATCTTTGGGAGGAATTTAAAGTCAATGGACAAAGAATGAAGCATTATCAAAGCAGGGAGGAAAGAAAAGAAGAGCTACAGCTGGTTCATTGAGAGAAAAAAGGAAAATCAAAGCAGGCAAGTCAGACTAAGGACTCAAAGCTGGCTTGGCGATGGGAGCGGCCATAGAGACTAATTTATGTTTTTCTTTTCAGACTTTGAATATATTTTTAGAATTCACCTTGATTTTGTTTTCTCTAGTTTTTATAGTGATTAGTTAGTAATATGGAAGTCAAATTTTGTTTAATTAAATCCTTTCTATAAATGTTGCAGTATGCGTGTGCAAAAATGCAAAGGAATGAGAGGAGACAATTCCAGGACAACTCCAGCAATTCACAGGAAGGAGCTTTTTGAAAAAAAGGGGGAGCATTCTTTTCCCTATACAAGTTATGTGAAAAGTGAATAGAACATATGTTTGAATTCAAACTGTGTGTTTACTTTTTGCTTTAATTGATAAAGGAATAACAGTAGAATTTAGCTCAGGAATAAAAATACTGACATATCATAATATGAGCCAGTTGAGGTGATTGATTAGATGGTGGGATGAAGCGAAAATGAAAGCGAGAATAAGAAATTTGAATGATTTAATTGAAACATAAATTGCGATTTTAGTTTGAATTTTGCTAATAAGTCCCGGGATAAGGAAGGTCATGCAATTGAAGGAACAAAACAATTTTTGAGTTTGTGGTAGTAACGGTGAGTCAAGGAACTTTGTTGAAATAACATCATCTAAATTCTCATCACTGATATGAGTCAAGAAAATCCTCAGGGTTAGTCACGGTTAATCAACCCAAATTCTAGAACTTGTTAGATTATTGATCAAGGCGAAATCTAAGAGTGTCTGACCAAAGAAATGATGCGAGGCCATCCTTGGAAAGTTTGAGCCATTCTGCCATCCTATTCATATACTTTAGTTCGAAAATTGAGCCAAAACAAGCCTTATTTTCAAAATAAGCGATAAAGACCCAAACCCATCCTAAGGAATCAATCTTCCAAATAACACCGTGATTACCAAAAGAACTCAAAAAGAAAAAGAAGGAATAAAGTTAGGGTGTAAATTTTTTTAGGAACTTCGAGAAAATACGAAAAATGGAAAGAAAGAGAAAAAGATCTACATCAGAAAATACAGGTGGAAAGAAGCTCAAGGGAATAGAGTTTGTCTTGTGCTTTGACTCTCTTGAGCAATTAAGTTCTTAGGGGTGTTTCAACACCTAGTACCCTAATGCCATACGGTATGGGGTTACTAACCCAAAGTTAGCTAGAGTGTTAGAAAGCCTAAGAAGACAAAACATTACGTATTCCTTAATGGCGATAGAAAAGAAAAATTCCCAGTTTGAATTGTGAATGAAAATGGGAACATACGATTCACGAATAGAAGAAAATCAATGTGGTATCCCAAACGTAAAGTTTGGGGAGTTTATTGAAACTACGAGGAGAAAAGGAGTATGTGAGTGAAAGGAAAAGGGTATTGGTAATCTTAACCTAAAAATCCCATCCATCATACCTTACCAAAGCCTAACATTACAAGCCCAAAAGACCTGATTGATCTTGAAGGTTGTAATAACTTATATTAGTGGAGATCAAATATGAACAACAAGCTGTAGATTTGGAAAATCAAGAAAGATCAGCTGTGAACATCCTCACAGGGTTAATTGACTCATTAAGGATATGAGAAAGAAAAATAACTTACATTTCAGCAGAATCACTTAACTATACTGTTTGTAAAAGCAAAGTTCAAGCATTCGTTATGTACACGATTGAAGTAAGAAACTAAACCTTGATGCGGACTTAAGAAGTGAATACATAGAAGAGTGCGATTTCTAGTGCTGATTAAATTGGTTGCAAGCGCAAATAGATCGAGAAAAAATGTCCTTTTTGTTTGGTCAAATAAATCTTTCTTTTTCTTTAGCAGGAATGACAAAAGTCACAACTTTGAGGGAGTTTGATGAGCTTAAAAGTCATATTTTCGATCCGTTTTACGATTAGTGCACATATTAAAGGCGATTTATATGCGAGAATGCGGAGATAAACTTCACCAAATTTACGTAAATGAAATCCAAAATGATGCGGTAAAGGGGCGAGAATGTGGCGACGAGACGATATAATGGGATGAAGCGAGGTGGCGGCCGAAACGAAGCATAAAGATACTGAAAGGACCGGATGTCGCGAGAAATACGGCGGCAATCAAAATGCGTATTCAGTTTACATCAGTAAAACTCCAATCGCAAATGAAGCTTAATTGAAAACAAAATGAGCTGGGAGTAAAAGAAACTCAAAGTTAAACAACCAGGAATTGAAGAAGAAGAAGACACAATGTCGCGACATCTGGATGCAGTCGCGACATCAACACTACATCAGAAGCAGTCGCGACACCAGTTTACAAGGAGAAAGTTGTCGCAACAACAATTCCACAGAAGATAAGGTCGCGACAACACCTTGTTGTCGCGACATCAATCTGATGAGGTCGAGAACTGACATCGGGTTGTCGCGACAACGAATTATCTTGAATGGAAGTCGACAACGCGGTTGTCGCGACGCCGGTTTGCTGAAGGACGGAAGGTCGCGACGTCGATGGTATCGCGACGTGGTTTCCAATGAGAAGAGGTCGCGACAAGATTAAGTTGTCGTGACACCAGCTTCACTTAAGACACCAGCCGCAGCTACATAGAGCTCTGCGGCCAGTTTGCGAACGAGAGGTATGACGAGGGCTCGATGTCGCGCTGATGTCGGCTCCCATTGGGCAGGTTAACTAAAGTCCAAAGAAATGCAATGAAATTAGGGCTGACGAGAGACCTATAATCTGAAGGCGCTGCAAAATAGCGCGGCTCTTAGCGACTTGAAAGAGATGCGGGTTCTTTGAAGGCTCTGTATTTTATTTTCTTTATTTTCCTTTAGTTTTCTTTCCATTTTATTTTAAATTAGATTAGTTTGTATTTCATTCTCATTTGGATTGACGTTAGATGTAAAGTTTATTTGAATCTGATTTATATTTCTTGAATAAGCGTCTGGTTGTTTGAATTCGAGAGCATAAATTTTGGATTCCAGGCACCGGTTCGATTCTGATGGTTTTCTTGATCAATGAAGCCAATGTATGGTATAATGGAGTGATTTAGAAACCCGGCTTCATTGAATTGGCGTTATTGTCAGAGAGTATCACTCTGCGATATTTTATTCATTATGGCGAACTTAGATGTCATCGACTTCTTGGTTTGCTTGTTTCTGGAATTGATCCAATGTCGATCTCTGTACCCATGCTGAGATTGTTCCGGCTACGATTTCGGGAGGCCCTCTGAGTGACACAGAGAAGGCATTCTTGAGAGTAAGGAACAATTTCGGAAGGCATTGAACTGATATTCTTGATCTATTGTATTGCTCTGTATACTTAAATTAATACATCCTCTTCTCACTTGTAGCGAATGAGTTAAGTGAGTTATTAATTTAAGTATGCGAGAAATTCACCCTCAATTCGAATAGTAGATTCGATCCGTGTTAGTAAGGATCTAATCAAAGGAAAGAGTAAGGCTTACATTCTAATTTTGAGGATGAGGAACTTGATGCAGGTGCAAGCCTCTGCGACTATATTTAAGGAGCTCAGGTTTTGCGATCCAGTATTGTGGGTATGAAGTATTGAGAAAGAAAAAATACCCGGTCCAGAGGCTACTAGATTTAAAAGTAGTCATCTCACCTTTGTGTTTGAGAGAAATAGTTAGGTGAGATGATGAGCGGTGTGGTTTGGAGAGATCGATCCTGTATTTATTCAACTTGGACTAGTTTTAAAAATCGTAGTTGAGAAAGCAAAAGATTCTGATACGAGGGCGTAGGAATTGATTCTTCACAATGGTGATTATTGATGTTTTCTTTAGAGATAATGTTGATCTAAATTTGCTATTTTAATATTTCAATATTTAATTCATTTGTTCATTCATTTTCTTTTTACATCATTATCTTGAGAACTTAGCAAAGAGTGATATAGTATTATACGTCAAATAGTATGGAGCTTAAGTACTTGGGGTAGTTGATTGAAAATTCTTGGATGTGGGATCGATATCTGGACCTTAAATCAATTTACTGCTTGTTCAATACGTACACTTGCGGTATGCGAGATCAAAACTCCCTGAGGAAAATGGTTTACTCTTTTTATGAAATATCTTTTCTATGTACTATAGCTAAAGAGCCCACACTTTCAAGTTTAATGGTTTTATTACGGAGGACTAGATAATAATCCATTGGTAATAAGTCATAAATTTGAATAGGTGTTTTGATCCGCCAACAATTCATAGAAGTAGTCAACAAGTTTTATGGCGCAAGTTTTCCGAGTTAGACAATAGTCTTTTAGTAATTGTGTTATGAACTTGTGAGCATACTCTAAATCGATCAAAAAGTTTTATGGCGCTGTTGTCGGGGATTAGATAATAGTCCTTTGGTGATAATGTCATAAATTTGTATACATCATATGATCAAGATAACAAGCACTTGGGCTTTCTAGAGGAGCCCCGGATCGAGAGGAGGATTAGATGCCCTCGGGTCACAATGCATGGGCGGAGCTATGGTGATCTTAGATCTCTTTTTTCTCCTCCGACGAGGACCCGGGGAGAGTGCGGATGAGGAGGCGAGAGGACTCTTCGGAAGAGATGTTCATGCTCCTGAGGTCGAGATGGAGGGGAGTCCAGTGCCAGATATATCTCCTCCATCTCCTCCTCCGCTCTTAAATCCCTGACCCCTGTGACACTCCGACCCAGCATATGCAGCCACTGACACTCTCAGGAGTACGTTCATGTCAGTACCATGGAGATAGCGGGTGTTATGGATCTTTGTGTTCATTAACCTCTACAGGCATCGATGGACGAGTTGACTGGCGAGACTACTTTAAATGAGTGTCATACCATGCTCTGCGAATCATGAGTCACCTCGGTCTCCGTGTTTTACGACCATAGAGATGAGCCGCGGCGTGAGTAGCCTCCTTAGACATGCGGCCCACGGCCCATTTGCGACTCGGATCCTCCACCACCACGAGATTGAGGTGGTCACACTCCTGTCTCTAACACCCATCCACATTACATGTCTATGCTCTTCTTGGGAGGAAAAGTTAGAGGTAGAATTGTCTTCTGATATGTTTTTGTATAGTTTGAGGCGTTATGTTGCTATAATTTGTTTAGGATTCATGTATTGTGATAGTAGGCGGTGATATTTTGTATGTTTAGCTACATATTTCTTGTATTAGCCATTTTGGTTATGCTCAAAGCTTTTCTGGCACTGTGTGATTTATTATACTTGTCTGAGAAGTACTTTGTGTCTTTTATTTTTGTGTATCTACTTTTTCTTTTAATTGAACAATTGAATTGCTTTTTATTGAAAAATTGAATTGCCTTTAATTGAACAATTGAATTGCTTTTAGTTGAAGAATTGAAACCTTGTTTGTTACCATAATGTTAGAACAATTCCATGCATGATTTAGTTTTTGGTCAATTGAAGTTCGACTATGTTGATATGAACATTTCCTTTGTAATTCACACACTGCACACCAGATTGTACCAATAGGTTGTGAAATTATTTATCTCCTTTCACTTTGCAAAGCCGGCCTTAGACCTGTTGACGACCCATAATAGGTTTGTGTTACCCATATATGAAGACCAATATTGTCTTCCAAAAAGAAAAAGGAAAGAAGAAGCCCAAAAGGAAAAGAAAGAAGAAAAGAAAAATAAAAGTCGTGAAGCTTTGCCTTGAAGCCCGAACACGGTCAGGGGGTGTATCAGTGAAAGCCTTTAAAACCGATACTTACAAACTAGTAATTGGTTGGGAGTCATGGAAGCTTAGTGTTAGATTACATGGGTGAATGGGTAGAGTTTAGCGTGTTGTAGGTGCATTATTCTCGAAGTTATTCGAGTCGGAATTGAAACTGTAGAGTTTCTGGTCGAAGTCGATTGATCCCTATTGGCTTGATGCCTAAACCTTCGTGGTTGGGGTCATCGGTGGACCCCGTTACGGACTTTGGTGAAGTCGAGTTTTAAGCATTGCACCCTACAATGTAGTCAAATAAAGAAAGAAGAGTGTTGCTATTCCTAACTAGGTTGTTCAGCAGCTTAAGGCCATGCCAGTAGCTAGGTTGGGGGGAAAGAATAATTTTGTAATTTATTGGCTCAGTCTGGTTACATTAGGAACCATTAGATTTTTAATTGGAAATTCGAGGTTGAGGTTCCTTGGATCCGATGTTAACCTAAAGCTTATTCTTGTATGGTTTTGTTCTCGTATCGGTTTTTCCTAGCAAGGGGTGTAAATTGTTCATTTAAGGTAATGTACCTATACGTACATACACTTTTTGAACCATATACTTTGAAAAAGCATCCCATTATGTTTTAGCATTGCTAAGGGACTAGCAGCGTGTCGGGTTGGGGGTGTGATTAGTGCCCGAAAAGTCTTTATTTTGAGCCTATTCCAAAATAGGTTTTGAGTGCTTTTGTACATAATCATATCAATTAAGCCAATTGATGTGTGTAGGTCACACTTAGTGCCCACTTGAGTCCATTTCGAGTTTGTTTTGGTAATTTTGCGGGTTTTGCATGCCTCGGCCCTTAGTTCGAGTTCGATATCAAGTTATGTCTTGAACCATGAATTGGAACTATTTGCCCACCCAGAAGTAAAAAATGAAGGAATGTGAAGTGGATTATTGAAGGAAAATGGGATCTGATAGCAAAAGAGGATCACGGTGAGCAAAGAAGTAGAGCGGGAGCAATCCAGAGGGTATTGCAAAATTTTATTTGGGATTGCGAAAATTCATGATCTAGCGAAATTGAGAATTTTCGCTAGGCTACCGAAATTTCGCTAGCTAGCGAAATTTACTATGCCTAGCGAAAATTTGTAATTTCGCTATCTCATAATAATTTCGCTAGGATAGCGAAATTTCGCTAGCTAGCGAAATTCACTGTTGATAGCTAAATTTTCCAATTTATTATCTGTAGAATTTGGCTAAGTTGTGAGAATTTTACTATCTGTGAAATTCCCCTGCTATCTTGAGAATTCTTTGCCTGTGATTTTTGTATATTTGATCCAAAATGACCACGTTTTGATGTATTACCATTATAGCCCTTATGTAATTTCATATTTTAGGTGTTTTAGTATTTTCACACTTTGTGTTGTACTATATAAACCCCGTAACTGTAACCTAAGCAACTTTTCATTTTTACAAAGTTTCCAGCGACTTTCATTTAGGGTTTCATTTGCTCTCTTCCTCCTCTCTTCTTTCTTTCATTTTTCGACTCTGAAACACCCCCCTTGGGGATGACAACTCAGGGATCTTGCTAAGCCTCATGCCTTGAAGAGGAGGGTTGCTAGCTTGGTTTGGGATTCTGCGAGGTTGTCCTCTTGTTTTAAACTCATCACAGTCTTGCATTTATGATTCCATACCTTCCAAACTAGGGTTTAATGCCATTTAATGTTGTTCCTTTGGTCAATACTTGCATACTTTAGGGTTCGTGCATCTTAATGCTAGATGCGATCCTTTAGATGCCATTTACGAGCCATTGAAATGAGGTTGAGTGCTAGGTTTTTAAACTGAATGGGACTTTGAATGCATAATACTTGTCTTGACTCAAATAGGAGTGGTTCTAGGGTTAGGTTTTATAGGTAAACAAAGATCCGGTTTTGGCTTTGACTATATGTCATTTGCTTACTAATCTTGAAATAACTTAGGGACAACTATCATTACCCCCGTGTTATCAAGCTAGTGACCTAAAAACAACGAGGTTACCATTTCACCTTCACTTTAAGCCATTAGGAGTTAGTCGGTGAACAAAACAACCTCCCTGTTTTAACGAGTCAGAAATCGAACTAAAGCCTCGCGATTTTCAAACACTAATCTGAATCATTACGTGGGATGAGAAACTCATCCCCGTGACCTAGACCACTATCTTTGTAGTAGCTTGACTACGGCGATGGGAGGAACTTAGGAATACAAATTTTGTTGATTGCTCACCCTCTGAGTGCGCGAATCAAATTTGTAAATGTTATGGGCTTATACAAATTAGAAATAAGCTTCGTGAAATATTTGGCTTGAAAACTCTTGTATTTGATAAATGGATTTAATAAAGGCTTGGCCAGGGTGTCCACAGGGTTTTTACATTCGGATCACATGTCCAGATTAGGGTCGGGCTCGGGATGCTACATGGACCCCTCTCACGGCCGACAAAGGAATAAGCTTATACACGTCTCCATCAATTGATAACACGAGAAAAACAAGGCCAGAAGTGCGGATACGGTAGCCATGATTTCCGGTATCCTACTGTTCGACCCACTTGATATCATAACCGCAACAATCGATTTCATGGGCTGGACCAGCATCGAAACGCCTATGAGGGCTCAAGTGAGAATATTGTAGAAGATGATGAAGATGAGGGTGGTGCTGAGATTAAGGTTCATGTTTTACAAACGAATCTAGATCTGGGGTCTGAAGAATAGCTACACAACTCACCATCAAAAGCAATTAATCCACCACTAAAAATCCAAATTTGGTAAGAAAAGAAACAAAAACCCTAAAATCCGGAAGCAACTTTTTTCAAAAAAAGTAAAAAATAAAAATAAAAATAATTCACACGATTGGGCACATTTCTTTATTTTCTCAAGAAAAACAATTGTCCCTAAAAAGAAAAAAACGAATAGATAGAAAAATGGGGTTAGCTTTTGGAACTTATATAATCACCCTTATCCTTTGCTTCTCATGTTAAACCCACTTGTCTTTGTTTACGATCTCGTATGAGAGAGAAAAACCATAGTGGAAGTTATCAGCTTCATTTATCTTATGGTAAGTCTTCGAAAATTCACCATTTGATAGCCATTAACCAGCAAACAATGTGGGAAATACCATTACTCGATTTTTAGGGTTTATCGAGTTCTCTAGAAAAGGAAATGTTTGGGGGGAGAATATATTTTTCTATAAATCGATAAGATATCAATAAAGTGTCAAGCTTCAATAATAAAACAATGACATTTTTCAATAGGAATTGTCATTGTGTGTATCTAAGCATTAGCAAAAAATAAATATTGAACCATGCTTCTAACAAGTGTCATAGTATTAAGAAAATCAAGCTGGACAATGACCCATATTAAGAGCGTCATGGTGTATCCCATTTTAGGCTAAATAATGACACTGTTATGAAAGCGACATGAAATTGAGCGTCATAATTTTAAATTTTTGTAGTAGTGAATTATATGGAACTACTTAATGCATGTCCACACCATGGTTATCTAGTATGGAAATTGGTAGATTACTTCTATGAGGGGTGGACACTTCATCTCAAGCAACTTTTGGAATCCGTGTGTAATGGAGACTATATGAAAAAAAATGTGGTGAAAAGGCTATGGACTATATCAATTATGCGGCTAAGATGACAAAGGGATAGGAAGAACCAAACATGGGAGAGATGGGAAGAGCTATACCCCCACTTAACCCTAGAGGAGGCATGGACCATGACCAAGAGGATCTTGAGTTGAAATCAAAGATAGCACTCCTCTGTAGGAGAATTGAAGAACTTGAAGGAAAAGGCATACATGGGATAAAATCAGTCCATGACACCAATGTGCATCCACACTTGTGCACCAATTCCTACTCTAGAGACCATCTTATGTAAGACAGCCCATCATTGCTTGATGTGGGCAGCTCTCATGTGGGGCAAGCCATTATGTTGATCAATACAAGCCACCTGATGAGCTTAAAAGTCATCTATTTTCAATCCATTTTTCTGATTGATTTTTATATAAAAAGACTGATTTATATGCAAGAATATGGTATAAACTTCACCAACTGGCGTGCGGCGAAATTCAAAAGCGAGAATTTGCGAGTAAAGGAGCGAATGTGGGCGGCGGTGCGGTATAATTGGTTGAAGGAAGTTGCAGCGGAGCGTGAAAAGTTAAAGAATTTGATGTCGTAGGCTTTGCGAGAATCAAAATGTATATTCAAAAGGTAAATTACAAAAGCCCTGCCGCAAATGAAGCGTAATTGAAGACAAAACGAAATGGCGTGAAAGAAACTCAAAGGCAAGCAACCAAAATCGATGAATAAGACATTATGTCGCCATCCTTCTGAGATGCACACTAAACCCAAGATGCGGATAATGACGCCAAGACACCAACAAAGAGGTCACAAGATAAACAATGGATCGGCAAAGTACGGTTCGCATTGATCCGGGATGGCTTACATCAGCACCAACCGGCGCCTGGACACTAGTCATATGAAACTAAGGTCACAAATAACAACAAAATAAAGAGAGATGGTCACGACATCAACTACACAGAAAGAAAGTTGCGACATCATTCAACGATTGCGACAAAAGTTGTGGGAGAAGGCTACCGCACAACACCGTTGTCCTACATCAATTGTAAGACTTGAGGTCAATACATCAAGAAGACGCCGCGACATCTCAATAGTAAAGACCAAAAAGGGTCGCATAACATCCGCAGGTCGCGACAAAGAATCATATAGAATGGAGGTCGCGATAACATTTAGTTGTCGCTGGAGCATCAAATGCACACGCTAAGGTCACACGCCCCTAATGCCGCTACATCGCCATAATGCAAAGACACTGCGACCAAACAGCATCTCCGCTACATGACCGGCACGCAGGCCTGGCTAAGAATTAATGCCGGTTATCAACAAACTAACCTGGCATTTTAAACTCGCAAATTCAAAAGAAGTGATCAATGGTGGCCCAACTTCGTGAACCCTATAATACGGGTCGCCATCATGAACGCACTTCTCGAATCCAAAGAGAGATAATGTCGAAGGAAGGCTCTCGTATTTTAATTTTCTTTTCTTTCTTTTTCTTCTTTTATATTTTTAGATTAGTTTGTATTTCATTCAAATTCGATATGAACGCTTCACCGTTAAAGTTTAAGCTGAACGCAGATTCATATTCTTCAAATTACTGTTCTGGTTGTTTGAATTCTGCATACCCCGAATTCGGCCCAGCTAAGCCGATTTACAAATGGGTTTTCTTTGATCAGCAAGCCAATGTATGTGTAATCTAGTGATTTAGATTCTGTCACTGAATCGACGCTTATCGCCGAAATTATCTTTCCCGCATAAATTTATTCAAGGTTGTTGAACTCAGCCAGAAAGCTACTTGTCAGTCTTGTGTATTTTTCGTTATCGATCCTAATGCCTGTCTCATACCCAGAAATAGAATTGTCTCAAGCTCGATTTCCAGGAGGCCCTCCTGTTTCACACGTAGAAGCAGAATTCTATATAATGAATAATTTCTCAAAGGTATGAGAACCTAAGAATGGTGATCGAATGTGCTCAGGTAATTAAATCGATAAATCTTCTCACTTATAACAGGAACGAGCCGAGCAATTTCATCAATTTAGCACACAGAGAGTTCTACTTCGACCATTAGTAAATCCAACTCAAGTGTTACATAGATTCAACTGGCTAGAGCGATGAGTTGTTCTAATTGAGTAAAGAGGGAAACTAAAGATAGTGTAGATATATGCAAATGACTATATCTTAGAGTCAGATTTACGCCCATGTCAGGTAATAAGTATTGAAAAGAAAATACCTGCAACAAGGCAACCCAGACAAAGTAGTTATTTAACACTGGTTTCTAGAGAAACAAAGAGGTTTTAGATAATGAACTGTGGGGTTCGAGAGATCCAAATTTACACTCATTATATTCTATCTTTAGTTTTAAATCGTGGTTCAATAAGGAAAGATCGCAGATTCTCTACTCAATTACGTTTCATGCATTCTTTTCAATGTCTTTCGAATCGCTTCATTTTTGACTTGTTTTATTTCAATATTCAATTCATTTATTATTAATTGATTTTTCTTAGGTTTTATTATTTTAAGTTGCTGCTTAATTCCACTCATATCTATCGTGAGTCCAAATAGTGTGGATTTGAGTAATGGTATTGGACATTAAGAATTCCCTGGTGATCTCTCAAGGATCGATATCCGGGACTTAAACTTAATTTACTACTTATTCACCATCGGTAAAAGATGACTTATCAAAACCACTAGCAAACAATTTACTCCCAATTGAAACAATCTTGAACTAATCAAATAGCTAAGACATATATGGTCAACAAGTTTTATGGCGCTGCCGCTGTGGATTGGCTAAATAGTCTTTTCGCAATAGTGGTTATAATTTGTACATGTCTTTCGTCCGGCTAATGTTTTATGGATGCCGTTGTCAGGATTAGACAATAGTCTTTGGCAGAATAAAGTTGCCAAATCCGCATGTCTTTTGTCCGTCAATAAGTTTTAATGATACTTACCGCCGTGGATCGGAAGAATTCGTGAGATCATTGACTTAATGTATGGAAATGCTAATTGACATTTAAAAGAAAAAGAACAAAATAGTTTTCATGAAGGGGTGGTTATTTTTAGCCACTAACTTTTAATAAGCATATTGAAAATATTTGTCAGCTCGACTAATCCTAATAATGTGCGTGTTTTAATTTCGTGAAAACTTTAATGCATAGGAAATGTAACAATCGATCTTATTCCGTAAGATACCGAACTAGAAAGAACACTGTGGCTTGAGAAAGGCGAAAGATCGTAAAACCTGCCTATGGCGTATGAAAGGCCACTGCATCAAGGAGCTTCACCATCAGCAGCCTGGGAAGCGCCTCCAATCACCGATATACAACGGAGGACTTTGAGACCTATTATTCAGATGAATACTCCGCAATCGACAAATTCGCAATTGATGCAATAATTTAACCAGCGCACTGACATAATGGTTCAGCAACAATGGGGCCATCGGTCATCCCACGTAAGACCCAAAATGAGCATCTCTCGGGAAGGTTTCTTAATGGCAAACACAAGAGTTGAAACGGGTGAGACTAGAGGTCACAATCGCATTTATTTCCATTTTCTCTAAGAGATACAAAGAGCCACATGGTATGAATCTCTACCATATATGGTCCCGTTGATACTTGGGAGGAGCTCGCGGAAGCCTACTGGTAGAGATTCTTCCACTCACCCCGAGACGGAGGGAGATAATCGTGTTCCAAAGAGGGGAAGATGAGAGCCTTGATGTAGCACGGAGAGATCTGCAAGGTTGAAAAGATGTCCGGCGCATGGGATAGACTTGAAGACCCGTGATAGACATAGTGTATCATGCCTGGAATGATATCCATGGCATTATTGATGCTTCAGCGTCGGAGCATCTAAACGTAAGAGTGTCAAGAGGCAAGAGATCCGACGAGGACTAAGCAATGCAATATGAAAGCTCCATCAGTTTTCAAGAGTAATCGGGCAGAGGAAGAGGAGCCGCTGAGTCGAGTGGCATGACAACACGGAGGCAAAGACATCATGCAATAACGGACAAGAGAGGAAGATGCACAATGTTCATGAATAGAGTAAACAGAGGGAACTTATTGAGGAGGGGAAGTGGCCGAGGTACCTAATCAAGAACTGCTTTAAGATGCCGAGAGGTTATACCGGGAGCTAAGTACATCAATTCAAATCAACCCAAACCTCACAAAGACACTATCATCCAAAGACCGAGGAACCAAGTGAAAATTTTTCTACATGGGTGAGGCCTCTGGCAAGGCCAAAGGCATGAACAAGATCCTCAAAGAAGGATATCACCACCAAGGTTCCAACAAGAAGAAATAAGGAGGGAAGGTAAATGAATATAGGGTCAGAGGAGAGTTCCACCATTTGCATCAAATGTCGTAACTGCACGGACAACAAGAAGTCGTTAAATCCTCCATGAACAAAAGCTCAGACTGAAGCCTCAAATGCCAATTCTCAAATTTTTCGTAAGACCACTAATGCTTCTCTCAAGAACTGAGACACAAGATAGCAACCGCCCTAAACTCCGCAAATCATATGAAAGCAACAAGGGAGATGAAGGCTCAGACAATGGTGAAACACTAGAAAGAAACACAAAGGCGAACAATCAGTCCGAAGAAGAAAGAGGTAAGAAGAAACCTGTAAAATCGGGTCATAGCCCCATTTCCATGCAGGCGCAAATCAAAGAGGAGGAATTGGGGCTTAAAGGTTCTTGAAAACCTTTCAGGTTGTGAGATCAAAGATGCCTTGCATTATGTTACCTGATGCCACTTTATGCAAAATTTTGAAAGACATACTAAGCAAAAGAGGAAGATTGTCATTAGGCTGAATCGTGAACTTGACTCCGCAACTTGCAAATGTCGTGATCAAGGGCTTGTCGTAAGATGAAGATCCAGAGCCACCATTCCCCGCACCATCGAGAGTTCGAGTTTCGTAAAGCTCTCCTTTGACTTAGTGGCGCATCAATTCTAATGCCCTATTCGCTGCCAAGAAGTTAAGTTCGGGGGAGCTTACTCCCCACCATCAAGTACTTCCAAACGGCAAGAGAACTCAGCAAAACCCGAAGGAACCAGAAGATGTGTCGTTAAGGTGGGAACTTGATT
Organism: Tetrastigma voinierianum; assembly: GCA_016808115.1. Classification (NCBI taxonomy): domain Eukaryota; kingdom Viridiplantae; phylum Streptophyta; class Magnoliopsida; order Vitales; family Vitaceae; genus Tetrastigma; species Tetrastigma voinierianum. The sequence continues at coordinate 25,838 of JAEQBH010009224.1, forward strand.
TTCCAGTGAGACTTCCATCGTGATCGATAGTGGAGGAAGATTCACAAGTCCCTCTCACATCGGGAAGGCCATTCCTTGGTAACCGGCATTTAATCGATATGTAGGGAATTTCACTCAGAGTTTGAAAAAGAGACAAAATTGACTTTTTAATTAACTTAAGTCAGAGAGTTTCCTACATAGAGAAGGAAGTATGTAAGGTCATTAGAAGATGTATATGTCAACAACTCCTCAATTTTACTATGATCAGAACAATTAATCAATGAAAAAGAGAGAATCTAAGATTCAAAGATTTTGATTCGCATTTTCGCAGACATCAGCTTACATTCTAATGAAAGTGATGAGTCTTGAACAAATCGAGGTGAAAAAGAGACCAAATCAAGAAAAGGAATTTCCATCAAGAAACCAGTGAAGAAGGGCTAGTTTTAAAGCAAAGGTCAAGTCATTTAAAGTATGCTTTACCTAAAGCCACAAAAGTAAACCGCACACTTCTACTGCACTTGTGGATGCCGAGGAACAGAGGCGCCGAAATTTCGAGAAACCTCATATGAGTCTATAATTTCGTTCCATTTAAGAGTTAAAAAGGTATCAGTCCATCAATATGCATGCACAAAATACTTAGAAGAAAAATGCAAGGCCAACCGTTGAACATCAAAGGAGACTTAACCCAGTAATGAAAGCAAGTAATGTGAAGGAGGTACTCAAATGGTTAAATGTCGGTTTTATCTTATGCTCTGAGGGGGTCCTCGGGTTAAATGGGCCCATGTGGTTCCAAAGAAGTGGTGGATTTGATCAGATCCAATGAAAGAAATGAATTAATTCCAAATAAGAACGGATGATGAGAGTATGCATTGATTACAGAGCCGAACACATTAACTAGAAAACATCACTTCCCTTTGCCCTTCATCGATCATGTTTGACATTACCAAGATCCTCATTTTTGTTTCTCGGACGGTAATCAGGCTGCCAAACTAGATTGCAATTGCACCGAGGACCAAAGAAGACCACATTCCTCACATGCCCCTATGGCACCCTTGCCTCAAGGATGCCATTCTGGGGCCTTGCAATGCCCCGCGCATTTCCGCAGATGCGTGATGTCAATGTTCTCGCATCATGGTAGTTATGGAAATTTTTATGGATGACTTCACAGTGTATGGGTCCATGAATGTTTGAACAACTGGAAAACAAAGATCAAAGATAAGATGCAATTAGCACTAAATTGGGAAAATGCCATTTCATGGAAATGGTTGGGTATTGTTCTTGTCATAGAATTTCACACAGGGCTAGTAAGGCAATTAACTAAGATTTCATTATCAAACCCTTGCACCTCCCACTACAAAAGAAAAGGGATAAGGATTTTCTTAGGCATGCTGGATTTTGCAGAGATTCTATCAAAGACTTCTCAAAATAGCTGCATCATCGCGTGACATCGAGAAAGACACAAAATTTAATTTTGGAGGATTCTCGCAAGGTCGTCGAAGAAATTAAGGCCGACGTTTAAGCGATCATTATAGCTGTGCACCAGAATGGGATCGGGAATTGGCACGTGATGCGTGATTTCAATGGGGTTGTTTGGGCAAAGAAAAGAGAGGAAAAGACCGTATTATAATTATGCTAGTAAACCTTTCCAATGAAGCACAAGAAAATTATTCCACAACCGTAGTGCTGAGATGCTAGCAAGAGTGTTTGCTTGTGAAAATCCAGGCCATACATCTCCGGGATCCCATGTTATAGTTGACATGCACTCATGATCCACTCTCAAATATCTTATGGCTCGTACAGTTAAGCCAAGACCTGATAAGGTGGGAAGCAATACTGCAAGAGTTTGATCCTGGAAATTAGAGATAGCGATGACAAATGTGATAGCTGATCACTTGTCCGTAATAGAAATAAATCGCTAAGAGGAGGAGATGTGGTGATTAAGAGAGATTTCTGCATAAGCAACTATTTCAATTGTCATTCCAAATGCCATGGTATGCTAATATTGTGAATTACTTAGCTTCAGGAGTAGTTCCTTCCTGAATTCAGCCACCATTAGAAAGTAGAAAGCTCAGATCGATAAATAGTGTATTATATCCGGGGATGACCCACTATTATTTAAGAGGGAGCTGATATGATTATAAGAAGATGTGCGCGAGGGTGAACAAAGCAGAATTATGAATGAATGCCATGCATCACCATATCGGGGGCATTTTTCTGGAGAAAGAACAGCTCATAAGATACTCCAATCAGGATTTTACCGCTAACTGCTTTTCGTGGACTCATCGAATGGGTCTAAATTATGTGATAGATGCCAAAAGATTGAAATATCAGCAAAGATAGAAATGAAATGTTCCCTACTTAGGGATATCAGGTGCAAATTCTTTACTGTAAAGGGGATAGATTTTGATGATCTCTTTCTTTCCACAATCATTTGAAACCTCGTATATACCGCTTAGATAAAGTGATTATGTTTCTAAATGGGTGGAAGCAAGAAGTTGCCCAAGGAATGATGTTAATACAGCTTGCAGTTTCTAAAGAACATATTGAGCAGTATTTAGAACACTGTAGATTTTTATCGTTGATGTGGGGGAATTTCTACTTTGCAAACAAAATTTTCGCAAAGCTCATGAAAGCGTATAATGGATCAATATATAATGAGCCTAAATTTATCATCCTGCACTAATGGGCAAGTAGAAATTTCAACCCGGGAGGTTAAAAGGATCTTGGAAAAGGTCAGAAGTCTGCCAGGAAGGATTGGTCTCCAAACTGAAGATGCACTTGGGGCCTGGCAGGATCTGCATTCAAAACTCCTACTGGGATGTCCCCATACGTATTGGTATTTAAGTGCTTGGCAAGCCACCTCCCACTTGAATTGGAATACAAGGCTATGTGGGCCATCAAGAAGCTGGGAATTTCGATTTCAAAATGGCAGGTTGAAGAGATTGCTTCAACCGAATGAACTGAAGAATCGAAGAGAATGAAGCCTCTGATAGGCCAAGTAAGATCTGTAAAGACAAGACAAAGAAATGGTATTTATCAAAGGATTCTTAGAAAGAATTCAGAGAAGGGATCAAGTTTTGTTATTTAACTCCAGATTAAGATTGTTCCTGAAAATTGAAATCAAGGTGGGAGTGGACCTCATATACCGGGTGTCAAGCACTACTGGAGCAAGAACACCCAGGATCAAGGCCGGGAGGAATTTAAAGTCACTGACAAAGACTCAAGCATTATCAAATAGGAGGGAAAGAAAGAAGAGCTATAGCTGGTTCATTGAGAGAAAGAAAATCAAGATGTTAAGTCCAATAAGGACTCAAAATCGAAAGCAAATTGATGGGGAGGCAACCTATAGACTTTAATTTTTAGACTTTGGAATTTTTTTAGAATTAACTCGATTTTGTTTTCTCTAAGGCAGTAATGATTAGTTAGTACTTAAGAAGTTAATTTTATTAATTGAATCCTTCGTAAAATGTTGCAAGTAATTTATGCGTAAATGGCTCAGTAAGAAGGAATAAACTCCAAGATAACTCCAAAGAATCCCGCAGAAGAGAACGACATGGAAAAAGGAGCATTCTTTCCCCTATATATAAATTCTGTGAAATTTGAATAGAATACATTCTTTCAATTGCTGTGTGAAATCGGGTTTGTTTGATGATGAGAACTGCGACCCATCAAGAGTGAAAAGTCGTTGTTCATTAAATTCGAGGCAAAATCATAATTACGCTATGATAAAAACTTATGTCGCGGATTAATCGAAGTCAATGCATAAAAGTTGATGGTCAGAATTTAGTCATTAACAGTCAAGGAAGAACAAGGTTGAAGTCACCAAAAGTTCTCATGGTGAAAGAAATCGAGGTCGCGATGCAAATTTCTGGGTCGCGACAAGAGTGATCCCTTCAAAAGAGAAGAGTGGTCGCGGCTAACTTAACAATGTCCCGAGATGTTCGATGTCGGAACTTTTGGGGAGGACTTGTCCTCCCACGCAGACCGAAGCCACAAACACACATATCGCGACAAAGATAAATCACACCGCAGCTTTCACTTTGGGTTTCTAAATTTAATGAGGATACAGACATTCTCATCGAATTTAAGTCGATGCTACTTCATTAAATGAAACCATGAGCCTACCATAATAATCGACCGTAATCGTTGAGAAATCCCTTTCCACTAAGTATCTCTTCCTCGACGCGAATTCAACTCTTCGTCGCATATTCTCCAAGGTTTCGATTCTCGCAAAACCTTAACCAAACTCTCCTAAAAAACCTCGATTCCTCCAATGGCCGAACTCGAGACTCGTCCCAAATCCGAATGAAATCATAGAGGAACATGCTCAGATCAAGATGCTCATCCGTAACTCGAGAGCTAACCAATTGCAAGGAGCTGCTATACAAGGAAAGACAAGGTGGTGGCTAAATAAGAAGATGTGTTTATGTCGAAGAGGCAAAACAAATACGCAAGTATTATAAATGATAAAGGTTTTGTTTGAGATAGAGGATTCAAAGAACCCTATTTCCCCTTCAAGGAAATGGTGAACAAACGAGGATGGAAAATCTCTCGCAAGCACTAGAGGCCCGGATATGCAGCAAAGGGTCCGGGAATCTCTACTAACTCGTAGGAAGAAGACAACTCAGATTGGCTGTGGGGGTCTGCTCCATACGGCAAATGCCATTAACGAGGTGTACTGGATGGCGTGGCAAAGGTATTAGCTCTAAATTTTAAGAAGTTAAGAAGTAAACCCGAACTGGTGAGAAGATTGTTTGAAATTGACAAGATGGTAACTAATGATCAAGAGAAAGCGAGCACCAAAGACAATCAGCTATGGACCCACAGAGAGCAAGGTATTGCCTACTTCCGCGCACCGGTTAGTCCCAACCAAGCATGTATGCACAATAAGGGAACAGGAAGCCATCATCCCGTATGCACATTGAAAGGGTACAAGCTCAACGTAGGAGTGCTTATTAAAATTCACACGAGATACCATGAGGGAAACAAAAGAGGTTTGATCCCCTATCCAACAACAATTACTAGGCTTTGCTCAGTCAAAGAAAGGAACATGGGCGTAAGAAGAAGAAGTCTCTGGCTTCACCATTAACCTCTGACTGGGTGGGTGCGCGGTAACTGGAACAGTAAGGATTCGCGGTAGCTGCATTCTGAAAAGAAGAACACGAGCATAGCAGAGGACACTCTTCATCGTGGATCGCTGAGAACAAACCCGTAGAACATAGCCAAGGGAACACCTTCTTATGTTTGCAGAGGATCAAACCGTATGAGACAAGTCCTATAGGATTTCACCACCCCACCGCTCGCCCACCAACGGCTATAAGTGGGCTCAGAACCCGTAAAGCTCTGAGGAGCCCAAAGATAATCAACTAATGGAGATGCTCATTGCTATACAAAAGGTATGGAAGAAAGAGAAGAGATGGGCACCATCAGCTTTTGTGAGAAGATGTGTATGTTGACCAAAAGAAGATCAACAAAGGGGGAAAGAGGAACTTAATAGAAAGAGGAAATACATGAAGTGAGATGAAAAAGGAAGAAAGGTAAATGGGAAGAAATGAGTGCATGGGAGGAATGGGCTTAAAAGATCCTAGCAAACAAGTAAGAAAAGTTCAGAAAAGAAATGAGGATGTAGATCGAGGAACACCAAAAGTTGCTTAGTCACGGCATTCTATAACAACTGGCCACATCGAGACTCTCAACTCCCAAACTATAAAAGAAAAAGATGCAGACTTCAAGAAGCCAAGACCAAGGAACAAAAGTTGGGAAGGATTCAAATTTCTATATGCAATTGCTCAAGGACTCTAGAAGAAGATGCAAGAAAGAGATAAGGCGCTGATGACAATTCTATGCATGTAAGAAAGATCTCATAGAAAATCTGGATTTGATTAATAATAATCTATCCAAATTTTTGTAAGCCAAGTGACCGAATCGAGCGCAACATGAACACACCGGGAATGAGACAGATGAACTGAACGACAAGGTGGATCTCACAAATGAAATCACCCCGGGAAGAGCATACATAAAAGAGAATGCTAAGAGGAAGAGTGAGGAAATGAAGTTTCCAGGATTCAACCCTAATCTGCATCTCTTGATTTGATCCCCAGACATCTTTACTTAAAAACAAAAGAAAAAAATAGATCCTCCCATTTATTTGGCAAACACTCCTCATTCCTATCCTTTTTGGTTCAACATTCGCACACTTAAGGAATAAACCAAATTGTCACTTAGTTCAAGTCACCGTGTGTACTTTACGTGAATTGTTGGGAGGAGTAACAAAGAGAATGCAGCTTAGAATCAAAATGTCGACATATCATAACATGAGCTAGTTGAAGTAATTGAGTAGATGATAGGATGAAACAAAATAAAATGCGAATAAGAGCTAAACAGATGTGCAATTTAACGGAAACATAAATCAAGGGGATGGAAGTTCGAATTTTAATATAAGTCTGTGGATAAGGAAGGTTATACGATTGAAGGAACAAAAATAATTTTCGAGTTTATGGTATGAATGGAAGTGAGTCAAGGGAACCTATTGAAATGGAATACCATCTAAATTCTCATCCACCGATATGAGTCAAGAAAACTTATTAGTCAGCGTTAATCAACCCAATTTCTAACTTGGGATTAGTGATCATATGAACTTTAAGTGATACAATCAACAGAAATGATGCAGGCCATCCTTGAGAGTTTGAGCCATTCTAGCTATCCCTATTCATAAGATAATGCATACACTTCAGCCTTAACAGCCAAAACAAGCCCTATTTCTCAAAATAAACCAATTTGAGACCTAAACCCACCCCTTAAATAATCAATCCTCCAAAGAACCCAGATTACCAAAGAATTCAAAAGAGAGAAGAAATGAAAGCCTGTATGTAACTTTGAGGAACCTGCGAGAAATGACAGACATGTGAAACTGATGAGAGGCATGATTCCATGACTGCAGTACTGATGAAATTTTAAAAAGAAAAGCTCTATGGAAGAGGGTTTCTGGTCTCTATGGCCTCGACTCTCTTAAACAATTAAGTTCTTGGGTGTTTCAACACCTAGTACCCTAATGCTATCTGTATGGGAGTTACTTAACCCAAAGTTCGCTAAGAGTGTTAGAAGCCTAAGAATATAAACACTGTACCATTCTCGAATGGTGACAGAAAAGAAAATCCCCAAGCTGAATTATGAATGAGAAATGGAGCATACAAATGAATAGAAGAAAATCAATAAACACTTAAGCTCTGGGGAGTTTATTAAGGAAATTACAAGGAGGAAAAGGGGACAGCATGAATAAGAAGGAAAAGGAGCAGGTTAGTAATCTTAACTCAAAAATTCCATCCATCCTACCCTTACCCAAGCCTCAAACATTGCTAGTTTCAAAAGACCATTGATTCTAAGGTTGTAATCACCTACATTAGTGAAGATCAATATGAACAATGCTTCATGGAATTTGGAAAATCAGGTAAGATCAAACTAGAATTATCTCTTTATAATAACTGTTCTACAGAAAATGAGAAAGAAAACCAACTTACATTTCAAAGAAGTAATCAATTAACTATACCGTTTGTAAAACAAATTCAACAATTTCGCTATGTACACTGATCAGTTGAAATTAACCTTTATCCGACTGCTGAATGACACTAACGAATGCAATTTTTAAATTTTCAATAAAATTACATATCATAAAACTAATTTAAAATGTCCTTTGCTTTTTTTGTGGACAAAATAAATTTTCTTTTCTACGTGTGGACAAGAAATTTTAAGTTTGGGGGAGTTTGATGAGCTTAAAAGTCATCTATTTTCAATCCATTTTTCTGATTGATTTTTATATAAAAAGATTGATTTATATGCAAGAATATGAAATAAACTTCACCAACTTGTCAAAAAGAGAATTCAAAAGAGCGCACTTAAAAGGAGCGTAATGTGGCCGGGAAGCGTAAAGACTGGAGCATAATTGGCTGTTAGAAGTTGCAGCAGAGAAGCTAAAGGATTAAAGAATTTGATGTCATGAAGCTTTGCAAATCAAATGTATATTCAAAGTTGTAACCACAAAGCTCCAGCCGTAAATGAAGCGAATTTAAGACAAACGAAATACATGAAAGAAACCTAAAGGTGCAAACTTAAATTGATGAAGAAGAAATATGATGTCGTGCGATGATCTCGAAGGCATGCACTAAACCCAAAGACAAAGGATAATGAGGTTTCGACACCACCAAGAGGTCGCGCATGTTAAGATAAACAATGGATCAACAAGTATGTCACGATCCGGATGGTCGGCACAAGATCAATCGGTTAGCCAGCGACATCACCACAGTAAGGAAACTAAGGTCGCAATACAATTTGAAGAGAGATGGTCACGACATCAACTACATTGGTGAAAGAAAGTTATGGAGATCATTCAATGATTATGATAACTGGTGGAAGATATCGCGATAACACCGGTCAGCCGCGACATCAATCAGAAGATTCAGGTCACGACATCAAGACACGCGACATCAGCCGTAATACCAAAGGGTCGCGACAACATCCAGAGAGGGTCGCGACAAAGAACTACAAGAGAGAAGGAGGTCGCGATAACATTTAGTCACGCGACATCAAATGGCTAAGGTCGCGACGCCTGTCGCCGCGATATCGCCATAATTGAAAGACACGTCATACCAAACAAAGACTCATACATGACCGAAGACAATAGAGGTCGCGACAAGAATCGATGTCGCGACATCAACAAACTAACCGCTATTTTAAACTGCAAATTCCAAAAGAAGTGCATCGAAATTAGGGGCCCAACTTCAAACCTTATAAAATACCGTGTTGATATCGGCTGAATGTTTCCCAAGGATCAAAGAGATGTTGGCGCTTAAGGCCCGTGATTTTAATTTTCTTTTCTTTCTTTCTTCGCTTTTTTTTATTTTTAGATTAGCTGTATTTCATTCAAATTGATATGAAATCAACGCTAAAGCTTAAGCCGAATGCGTATCCATATTTTCAAATACCGGTCTGTCTGCTTGAATTCCGCATACCTCTGGAATTCGGTTCCCAATTAATTTACAAATGGCTTTCTGGACAAGAAGCTTCAATGTATGGTGTAATCTAGCGGGATTTAGATCTCAGCCTTCCATTGAATCGACGCCATCGCCAAATTATCTTTCCCGCATAGCCTTTATTCAAGCAGTTGTCAACCTTTGCTTGCAAAGCTACTACCGGGTCTCAGGTGGTATTTTCTGTTACCGATCCCAATGCCGCTGTCTCAGACCCAAATAGAATCTGGCCTCTAAGCTCGATTTCCTGAGAGGCCCCCGAGTGACACTGCAGAAGAAATCTTTAGAGTAATGAACAACTTCTGAAAGGTATGAGAACCTAACAATGGTGATCTAACGCGTTTCCGTGGTAATTAAATCGATAAATCTCTTCTCGCTGAGACAGAACGGGTATAAATTTATCAATTTAGGCACACAGAGAGTTCACCTCGATTCGATTAGTAAATCCAATCCCGTGTTAGCAGAGATCTAATCAAGGAAAGGATGAGCTGTTCTAATTTGGAGGAAGAGGAACCAGTATAGTGTAGATCTGTGCAATGACTATATCTTAGGAGCTCAGATTTACAGTCCATGTTGTGGGTATGAAGCACAAAAGAAAATACCCAACAAGGCAACCTAGATTAAAAGTAGTTATTTAACACTCTGTCTTCAGAGAACAAAGTGAGGTTTAGATAATGAATTCGGGGTTTGGAGAGATCTATCTACACTATTATATTCTCGACTAGTTTTAAACTGCGGGTTCAATAAGCAAAAGATCAAAGGTATTCACAATTGATGTTTCACAAGAGCATTCTTTCAATGTCTTTGCAAGAGAACTCATTCTTAATTTGTTATTTTGTATTTCAATATTCAATTCATTTATTATTAATTGATTTTCTTAGGTTTTATTATTTTAAGTCACAAAGCTTAATTCCAATTGGCTCCATCGTGAGTCCAAATAAAGGTAGATTTAGGTTCGGGTAGTTGATCGAGAATTTCGAGATCTCTGTGGATCGAGATCCGACTTAAACTAATTTACTACTTGTTCGACCAGGTAATTTGCAAAAGATGACGGATCAAACCACTCAAGAAACAATTTACTCCAAATGAAACAATCTTGAACTAATCAAATAGCTAAGACATACTGGCCAACAAGTTTTATGGTCTGCTGGCCGGGATTGCATACTTTCTAATAAAGTATAAATTTGTACATGTTCTTTCGTCCCGTCACCTAAGTTTTATGGCGCCTTGCCTGGGATTAGACACAGCCTTTATAATAAGAAAGTGGCAATTTATACATGTCTTTTTGGTTCATTAACACCACCACAATCTTAAAAGTAATGCACAGAAAACCTACAATCCTAATTAAGTGAACCATCCCAACTGACTTGAGGAAAATCAGTTTTGAATAAAGTGGAAAAATTAGGAATGATAATGCTCCCATTTTCAAAGGATGCCTTTGAAATTAAGATATTCTTAGTTTATAAAAAAGTGATGGATGGTTTTATAGGAACAATAAGAGACTCAACAAGCAATCAACTCAAATATGGATCTCTTTGGAGAAACATAAATATAATATAAAAAGATAGAAAACGTGCAACATACTCTCTCAAGATTGCCAATACTCACACGACACAAGAAAGGTGGAGATATCCATCACAACTTCAACAAAACCTAAAGGGAGTGCATGAAGTGGACACTAGCGGAGGAAATTCAACTCAACATAGAGAGGAAATCATTATAATTTGAGAAGTGGAAAACAAATAAATCAACCCTCTCCTCCCCTTTGAAATGAAGAGTAAAATAGTGAAAAAACTGAAAAAATAGAAAAGGGGACAACAAGTGAGGATGAAACACTAGAGAAAAGGTAAGAAAGGAGCCTTATCAAATAAGGAAGCTCTGCACACCTCACTCCACCTCCATTCCCGAAAGTAATCTAAAGGTAAGAAAAAGGTACATCACTCACGAGATCTTGAGATCCTAAAGCAAGTCTTAGTGAATATTCCATTGTTTGATATGATTAAACACATGCCACCCATGCAAAGTTTCTTAGAATTTATAGTCAAGATCTTATCGTAGATAGGTGCCAATACTCCACTAACAATTAAGTGCCACTCATCAAAAGCTTTATTTCTGAAGTACAAAGATCCGGGATACCTTGCAATCTCAATCACAATAGGAGATTCTCACATTGAGCAAGCATTGCTAGACTTAAGAGCTAGTGTCAATCCCTACCATGCTCCTCAGACAAGCTCTTGGCCAGCGTAGCCTGCTTCAACCAAGATCACCCTCTCCTCGTCGATAGATCCGTCACGTCCCAAGGGGGAATTGTTGAAGATGTCTTGGTTCAAGTCAACAATTTCTACTTTCCGATAGACTTTGTTGTCTTAGATCCCGAGCCAACGTTAAAGAGGCCAAACAATATTCCAATTATTTTAGGAAGACCCTTCTTGGCTACCATCAATGCTCTGATGAATTTCATAAATTTTCAAATGAAAATCACATTTCGGGACATAACCTTTGATTGGAATATCTTCAATGCATGCAATTGAAGCCAAGTGTTGGCAAGGAAGAGGATGACACTAGGAGAAGGCTACCTAATTGACGCAATGTTTCAAGACAATGTGGACCACTCCATAAGTAAAAAGTGGATTAAAACTACAAGGAACTCAATTTAATTATGTGAGACCCTCCTTTAGCTTACCTCACTAATCAAGAAGTAGGGTAGACTTGGCCTTCACTACAACTAGTCCACCAAATTCCTTACTTTTTCTTTCTTTTTAATTTTTATTTTTTGTGACCATCATTGTATTTAGATTTGCTTTTAGTTGCTCTCAGTTTCTAGGTTAGTTTAGATAATGCTTTGATTTTATAAGAATCACTTTTCCTTCTTTTCAAGGTACTCCTTCAAGGACCGATGTCTCGGATTTTTCCCCATCTTTGAATTTAATATGTTTCATGAGACCTCATACTGCCCACATTTGTGGAGTAACAAACTGTGGTAAGATTCGGGTGAAATTTTAAAAACAAGAAAAAGCAAAATAAAAACACTTCTACTCTCACCCAGCTGAGAGAACTGGTCTAATGCAAAAGGTCATCTTCCTTCTCTGCCACTGAGTTCAATTTAGCTTTTCTCCACACCAAAACTTTCCCATGATGGCTCTCACTGCCACCTCATGTCTTTCTCCATACCTTCCTTTAATTCAGATTTTACGCCCATCAGTGGGTCTGCCCAAAAATTATTCTATAATTTTGCTATCAAAATAAATGAGTTATTATTATAGTATTCAGAGAATATTTAACTTATATTTTCTTTTAAATTTAATGAATATCAACAGAATGATTATTATCAATAAACCCTGTTAAAAGAGAAGATATGGAAATTGTAAAATGGGGACCTAAGGGTCAATTTGTAAATAAGTTTATATGTCTATGAAAGAAGGAGACTTAAATGAAAAATACGAGAAATGGAAAAATCAACATAAAGAAATAAAGAAAAGAAAAAAAAATCAAGGAAAAGGGCGTGTGGTATTGTAGGAAAGTGGGAGGAAGTTTCTCCTTTTAAATACGATAGAGTGATCCATAAGAAAAGAAAAAGAGAAAATGGAGGTATTTGTGAGTGAGAAGCTCTCACTCTCTCTGGGGATTTCCCAAAGATCTAGCTGAGAATCCTGTAAGGGAAGAAGAGGGAAACCTTCCCTGACAAGAGCTGCAAGTAGAGACCGGAATCTGTGGACTTCAACAAACTCCATGAGGTAGGTCTTCCTACTGACTGCCTTCTACCCTAAGGATTGTCGGTGGTTATCCGGTCTTTAGTGGAAATGTATGGCTGTATCTTTAAAACCAATGGGAAGTTTCATATCAGGGTAGTCACAGCCTAGCCGAACCTTAGAGCTGATTGGGGCATGAAGTGAAGGGAATTTGTGAAAAGGTCCTCTCAGAATAGAAGCACTCACTAATTGATGCCAGTTTTTAATTTCTCAATTTGGACCCCAGACTAAGTTATAGTCCTTTACCGAGGTCGCCTCTAAATAAACTGTCGAGCCGGCTTCCGCCTAATTCAATAACTAAATTCTGACCTTAGAATGGTTTTTGGCCTGAATAAAGAGATTTTGGCAGTAAGTCCTTCAGAAATTGTAGCCACAAATAATAACTTGATGTTATTGAATTTCAATCTGATCAGAGACTAGTTATGGTCTTTTTATCAACAAATAAACAAGTGAGAAGTCACAAACAAAGGTCGCCAAACAGCAACTCAAACCGAGGTCGCCAAACGCTGGTCGCAACAGTGCGGTCGCCAAACCAGGTCGTTGTTCCAGGTCACAAACAGCGTCGTCATTAAACAAAGGTCGCCGCTCAGCCACTGCCAGTTGATCACGTATACCTTAACTTCGGCGGTTTGGCATCTCCTTCGCTTCAACTCCGGGATTGGTGTTCTTGACTCTACGGAAAGACCATTGAGTCAAGAATACACATATGCCTGAGGAGGATAGCAGATGTCATACCAAGGTGTGTTAGACTGGAGCCTCGTCACTTCCAGCAGTTTAATACCAGTCAGCCTGCTGGGGGCAATTACGCATGACCTCCAACTCTAAGTGTCATATCTCCTCTGCTTCAACTCCGATTTGGTGTTCTCGACTCTAAGTGGAAAGCCTGTATTGAGTCAAGAATACATTGAGCATTAAGGAGAGGATAGAAGATGTCATACCGAGGTGTTAGACTGAGCTCGTCACTTCAGTGCAGCTCTTCATCAACAGGTCACTGTCAAGGTTTACTACATGCATGATCTCCAACTTCTAAGGTCATATCTCCTTCGCTTGGAACCTGATCGTGTTCTCGGACCTATGGAAAAAGCCCATTGAGACAAGAATACTAGAGTTATGACTTCTGAGGAGGATAGCAGATGTCATAACAAGGTGTTAGGACTGAGCTGTCACTTCAGTGCAGCTTCTTCGCCAGAGACAGCTCATTGTGGCCACTGCGCATCACCTCCAGACCCCTGGCAGTCATATCTACTTCATTTGAACTCCGATTTGGGTGTTCTTGGACTCTATGGAAAGCCCATTGAGTCAAGAATACATTGATATGCCTGAGGAGGATAGAAGATGTTTGACTGAGGTGATAGATCGAGCTCGTCCAGGCCGATCAGCCTCTCGCTGGCCAGATTTGACTGTATGACCTCCAACTTCTAAAGGTCATAACTCCTTCGTCTCGAACTCGACTGTGTTTCGGACTCTATGGAAAGCCCAATGACAAGAATCTATCTAGTATATATATTGTTAAAATTGAACTCATATTAAACTCCTAAATCAATCCTAAATCCAAAACTACTAGTACACACGAATAATATGGTTCTTTTAATGGTTTGGAATAGTGGACTCCATTTATGGCGAAAAAGCTAAATCAGATTGAGATTCCAGATCGGAATCAAAGTGCCAAGATTTTCGGGTTTGTTCTTCTAATCCTATTCTCACTGAAGTTTGAAATGTTTGTTCTAAACACTTCATTCCTGCTTTAAGTTTTGTATGTTTGTTCTTCGACTCTATTCTTAGTCAAGTATCTGAAAGTAGCTTATCACATATGAAATGATACTATGAATGTGTATAGAAATGAGTACAGATTGAGATATCCTTGAAAGAGAATACGAAAGAATATGGAACGAAATGTGGATAATGAAAACCGAATTTAGAATGGATTGATAAATCTAAATGAAAAGAATCCACAATTTCGACATCAATTGCATCGGAGCATCGAATGAATCCGCCTCGATGGATGCACCAACCCAGATCCGTCAAGGCACCTCAAATTGTCCACGTCCCACTTGGCGATGCACCAACGGAACCATGATGGCGCATGGCATTGAAGAAATGTCCCAATTTGACGGATGCACCAATCGCATCCGTCATGATGGCATACGGTATTTAAAAAGTTGATACCACATGCCTGGGTGCACCAAACTAACATCCACACATGGAGACCTAATTGTTAAATGTAAGTACATTACCGAATAATAATAATAAGGGCGATCTGCATCAAAACTTAATCCGTATGTGAATTGGAATAGTTAGAGGAAATAACCAACATCGATTTAGTGTAAATGATTTTTATGTATATAAGTAAATCTCATGGGTCTAAATTGAAATGAATTTACAGATCAAATTGAATGATATGATTTCAAAATTATTTAGAAATTGAAAGTATGTGAAAATAAATAGCATGAGCATTTGTTGAATTAATAAATATTGATTTAATGTTAAATGATGTTTGTTGGTACTGAATACTGGAATATAACTGATGTAACCAATGCTCAAGCATGAAAATGCTTAGCTGTGATAGTTTTATCTATACAAGAGGTTTTGAGTGTATGGATCTGGTAGACAAGATCGTAAGAAATAAGTAGAATATAGAGAGTACCTGTATAAGATATAATTCGTCATTTGCATATCATCTCAGAACAATTGTATTTTTTTTACAAAAGGGTTAAACCCGAACCTTGATTTTGTATATCATTTTGAAAGGGCATGAATGCCTTCTTTGTAAATGTATTTTGTAAATGTTCAAGGGCCTACCGAATTGCATTGAAATTGTAACTGATTATGGGCTTGCCCAAAAACTGAAACCGCTTCCGCAACTAAACAAATTAAATAAACGTTTTAATAAGATAAATGAAAATGTCTTGAGGTAAACCAGTTCCTGGCTCTGATCCGGGTATCTGTCTCCTGGTCTGCCGGTCGCACAAATTTGAAAAGAAAACTTAATAAAATGAAAATAAAAGAATAAACTAAGGCCCCATGGGTTCTGGGACATATCCAATCTGGTCAGAGTTTCTGCCTGGAGGTGAAGCAAGCACTTTTTAGTGGTATCGTAGCCCAAGTTTAGGCGTTTCTCGAAAAGGCCCTTAAATGGTTTTGAAAGGATTTTGAAACAGGATTGACTTACATCAGACATTTAAAGGATGATAAGATTCCTAATGACTCATTTGATTCTAATAGGTAAACATGGATAGTTCAAGTACCCAAAGGGTCGAAGGTGACCAGGGAAATCATCCTGATAGTCCTGCTAGTGTGATAGGTGGACAAGCATCTCATGCCCCACTAATAATGTGAACCTAACAAGTAGTAGGAGCACTATGGGTATCCTCCAAATGCTAGCTCAGCTTTGCAAAGAGCAGGCAACCAAATTTATGAATGTTCATAATGGGACACCATCGAGAGTAATGGCAAGGTACTCCACCGATAGACTTTCGAAAGAAAGAAGATGAGCCTTCAATGGCAGTTGAATCGGGCTCTAGAGGACTGAGCTAATGCTTGTACAATGCATCGCACGCCTAAAGAGGTCAACTGTGCAACCTCATTACTATGTGGATTTATGGGCTTATCAAAGGGTGGGTTTCCGTGACTGTAATCGCACTAACGTAAAAGAGTTATACGGAGGTTCTTTGATGAGAGTTCAAGAAGTGTTATGTGGGTCAGACCATTTAAACAATATGCGACTGAGAGTTCTATAATTTGGAACAAAGGCAATTTAACAGAACTCGAATATGTGAGAGAATTCACATGGTCGAGCAAGCATGTCCCGAGATGTTAGTGCGAACAGAGAAGGTCGGAGCTCAAGACGGCTTGTCATACTGGGCCCATGTCACAGGATTTTTCCAAAGATGATTTCTCCAAAATCACGACATGCGCCCAGCAGAACGAGTAAAGAAAGAGGAAAATGAAAGAAAATGATAGAAGACAGTGGAAAGAAAATCTCTGGCCAACAAGTGCTCATCAAGAAGAGAGGAAGAGATCTGGGGGACCACAGGATCCCGGCAGCCTACACCAGCCATCTTGATAATATCTCGCCGATGTCATTGGGCTGCAAGTGCACAAGGAGGTGCCTCTCAGAGGACAAGACGCTCTGTTCCCATTGTGGAAGAAAATATGGAGACGCTGGAGAGTGACTGGTGTTTGGTTGTTGGTCAGGATCCAAATGGAGCACAAAATACGAGAGTGTAATAGGGCACGTCCCTTCACAGCAAGACTTCAAACTAAAGTACGCTTCATCAGCCAGAGGCAGCAAAAGTAAGTTGCATCAACAGCGTTCCGA
This sequence comes from Tetrastigma voinierianum, assembly GCA_016808115.1. Lineage (NCBI taxonomy): Eukaryota > Viridiplantae > Streptophyta > Magnoliopsida > Vitales > Vitaceae > Tetrastigma > Tetrastigma voinierianum. The sequence goes on from JAEQBH010009224.1 coordinate 42,907, forward strand.
GACAAGGGACACAGAATTTGGCTAGGTAAGATGGTCGTGCTCCAGCTAGAGCATATGCGATGAAAGTTAAGAAGATACCGGACCTTGATGTGATAGCTCAGAATTTTACTGTCTTTTTATACCATTGTGCATGCATTGAAAGACCTGTGGTCAACCCACTCATATGTACTAACATACCCAACTGGGGAAAATTTCACTGAGGAGTACACCAGTATGACATCTCGTGACGAAAAACCATTTCTGACATACTTGTTATCAGAACAAAGTACAGAGATTATCCCATCAAGAAACGACAGTATGAATTTTTGGGAGATTTGATTGAGTTATCCTTCGTGAATTTGATGTGATATCGAGATGGTAGAAAACCAAGTTCGGGAGGTAAAGGATGATGGATCCTTGTTTTATAAGGATGTGGTTCAGGTACTCCAATGACATGAATTCAAAGAGCCATTTTGGAAGATATAAAAGGTCGTGTGATCGACTACGAGGGTAGTTGGACAGACATCCCTTTTGTTAAAATTGTTTACACAACGCCTAATCAGACTAGAATGGCGCCTTACGAGGCTTTATAGAGGGAAATGTGTAACACTATCATGTCGGATTTGGAATTTAGTGAAAAGAAAGTGAGGGCCCCGATTTGGCACAAGAGACTAAGAGAAAGTGAAATGATTATAAGATTGAAAGACCACACTGGAGGATAAATCATATACCGACATGAAGAAGATTCGTAGAGATTTTGTCATATGAAAAAGAATTACGAACAAGAAGATTCTTACTTAGTGTCAGGAGACCACAAGACCGACAGTTTACCAAAAGTGAAGAAATATGTTATATCCACAACCTGCTTGATTCAAAGTAATTTTAGGACTAATTCTATTAAGTGGGGAGTTGTAACGCTTCAAAAATAATTCTAGAATTTTTTGGAGTAATAAAAGAAATATTATTATTATATATTCCGGCAGTAATCGAGCCAATCTGTATTTTTCTAGAATTTTAGATGAATATCGACTAAATGATTATTATCCGTAAATAAAACCCAAGTGAAAAAGAGAAGATATGGAAATTTAAAATGTGGACCTAAGGGTCAATTGTAAATAAGTTTATATGTTTGCTGAAAATAGAGACTTAAGAATGAAAATAATAAAGAAATGGAGGACCTAAATATAAAAAAGAAATAAAGAAAAGTTAAGAAAAATCAAGGAAAGGGCGTAAAAGGCAGGGAAAGTGGCGGGGTTTCCTCCTTAAATACGATTTATTGATCCATAAGAAAAAGGAAAAGAGAAAACGGAGAAGATTTTAGAGTGAGAAGCCTCACTCTTCTGTATTTCTAACGACGGCTATAGTCCTGTGCGTATAAAAGAGGGAAAGTCCTTCTCGGTGACAAGAGTCGCAAGTAGAGACCTGACCTGGACTTTCTAACGAACTCCATGAGGTAGGTCTTCCTACTGGGTCGCCTTCTACCCTAAGGATTGTCAGGTTATCCGCCTAGGGGAATGTATGGTTACATTTTTAAACCATGGGAAGCTGCCACATTGTAGTAGTGCGCAAATTTCAACAAACTTTAGAGCTAGATTTTTGGGTACGAAGGAAAGGAATTAATGCTGGTCCATCTCAGAATCAGAAATGGCATCAATTAACTTGATGTTAGTCTTTTAATTTCTCAATTTGGACCTCTGTGGTAAGTTATAGTCGGCACCCTATGCTTGAGGTCGGCAGAGCTAAATACGGTGAGGTCGATTCGACCAGTCGGGTCAAGCTAGACGGACCTTAGAATGGAGTTTTTGGGTCTTAAATTGAGAGAGGTCTTAAATTAAGAGAATTCGCATTCAGAAATTGTACCTACATCAATGAACTTGATGTTAGGCTTTGAATTTCTCTAATTCGGATCAGGGACCAAGTTCCGTCTTTTACCGAATACCAAACGGGTGGCGGGTCGTCAAACAGCGTCGCCAAACGCGTCGCCAAACAAACGTCGTCAAACAACGGTCGCCAAACAAAGGGTCGCCAAACAAAGGGTCGTCACATGTGTCGCCGTCGCGACTACGCATGACCTCCAACTTCTGGTTGTCATATCTACTTCGCTTGAACTCCGATTCGTGTTCTTGACTCCTGGCGGAAAGCCCATTGAGTCAAGAATACATTTATATGCTCCCAGGAGGATAGCGTATTGTCATACCTGAGGTGTTAGACTGAGCTCGTTACTCTGCAGCTCGTCGCCTTCAGTCACCACAGGCTGACTACGCATGACTCCAACTTCTAAGGTCATATCTCCTTCGTTCTGATTGGTGTTCTCGGACTCCCATGGAAAGCCCATTGAGTCAAGAATACATTGATATGCCCGGTGATAGCAGATGTCATACCGAGGTGTTAGCCTGAGCTCGTCACTTCAGTGCAATGTCACCAGTCACTCGTCGTGTTGACTACGCATGACCTCCAACTTCTAAGGTCATATCTCCTTCTGCTTTTGAACTCCGATTTATGTTCTCGACTATGGAAAGCCCACGAGTCAAGAATACATTGATATGCTCGAGGAGGATAGGAAGATGTCATGCATCAGAAAGTTAGACTTAGCTCGTCACTTCAGTGCAGCTCGTCGCTCAGTCGCCTGTCAGAGCGGCTGACTACGTGCATGACCCCAACTCTAAGGTCATATCTCCTTCATTGAACCCGATCGTGGGTGTTCTTTTGATTCCCATGGAAAGTTTCCATTGAGTCAAGAATACATTGATATGCCTGGAGGAGTGATAAAAGATGTCATACCGCAGGTGTTAGGACTGAGCTCACACTTCAGTGCAGTTTCGTCGGCTCAGGTCAGCTCGTCAGTATTGACTACGCATGACCTCCAACTTCTAAGGTCATATCTCCTTCTGCTTGAACTCCGAGCTCGTGTTCTTGACTCTATGCAAAGCCCATTGAGTCAAGAATACATTCATATGCCTGAGGAGGATAGAGGATGTTTGACCGAGGTGTTAGACTCGAGCCTGCCACTGCACTGCCAAGCTCGTGTCACTATTGTTGACTACGCATGACCTCCAACTCTAAGGTCATATCTCCTTCGTTCGATTCGTGTTCTTTTTGACTCTATGCAAGCCCATTGAGTCAAGAATACATTCATATGCCTGAGGAGGATAGAGGGATGTTTGACCCGAGGTGATAGATCGAGCCTGGGCCCAGGTCAGGTCAGCCTCGTCGGGTCAGATTTGACTGCATGACCTCCAACTGGTGGCATAACTCCTTCGTCCGAACTCTGATTCTGGTGTTCTTGGACTCTATGGAAATCCCATTGAGTCAAGAATCTATCTATATATATATTTTTAAAAATTGGAACTCATATTAAACTCCGAAAATCTCAATTCTAACCAAAACTATTAGTACACGGTCAATATTGTTCTTTAATGGTTTTGGAATAGGACTCCACGCAGGAGGAAAAGCCAAATCGTAGATTGAGATTCCAAAGATTGAATCAAAGTGCCAAGATTTTTGGTTTGTTCTTCTAAATCCTATTCATTTCAAGTTTGAAATGTTTGGTTCTACCGACTTCTATTCCTCGTTTCAAGTTTGCATGTTTGTTCTTCACTCTCTATTCTTATGTCAAGTATTTGAGTAGTTTACCAAGCATATGAAATGAGTGCGTGAATGCATAGGAAATGAGCACATAGATTGAGTATATCCCCAAAGAGAATTACGAAAGTGAATATGGAATTGAAATGTGATATTAAAAACCGAATGAATGCGGATTGATAACCGATGTAAAAGAATCTGACAATTCCCCGACATCTTCAATTGCATCGATATATCGAATGAACCGCCCGACTGATGCACCAATCGGCATTCAGCCACGGCACTCGAAATTGTCCAATGTCCTACTTGGCTGATGCACCAATCGGCATTCACATGATGCATATGGTGCATTGAAGAAATGTCCTACTGATTTGGCTAAACTTTCTAATCGGCATCCGCTTATGATGGCATATGGCATTTATGATACCACATGTCGGGTGCACCAAACGGCATCCGTCATGATGGGAGACTCAATTAAATGTGTGCTACATCACTAATAATAATAAGGGCGACTTATCAAACTGAATCCGCCGGCGTGGAATTGAAGAAGTTAGAGGAAATAACTAACATTGACGAGTGTAAATGATTTTTATGTATATGCTAACTTCATAAATTAAATTGTGAAATGAATTCGTTGCATTGAAATTGCATGATGTGATTTGGTAAATTATTTAGAAATTGAAAGTATGTAAAATAAATAGCATGAGCATTTGTTGAGAATTAATAGGCATGTGATTTAATGTTAAATGCATGTCGAAGTTACATTGAATATTGAATAGAATCGTATAGAACCACTAAGCATGAGAAATGCTTAGCGATTAGTTTTATCTATGCCAGGTTTCAAGTAGACAGAAGGGAGACAAGATCGTGGCAAATACAGAGTCATAGAGAGAGTACTATAAGTATATACTCAATATTTGCATCTCTTTTGAACAATTGTATATTTTTTTTTTTACAAAAAGGGTTAAACCTTGAACTCAATTTTGTATATCATTTTGAAAGGGCATGAATGCCTTCTTTGTAATGGTTTGTAAATGTTCATGGGCCAACCACTTGCATTGAAATTGTAACCGATTATGGGCTTGCCTAAAACTAAACCGTCCGTAACTAAACAAATTAATAAACGTTTAATAAGATAAATGAAAATGTCGAGGCAACCAGGCTCCGGCTCGATCCATTCGGTCGGTCCGGGATTTCGGTCGCGACAATGGAAAAGAAACTTAATAAAATGAAAATAAAAGAATTAAACGAAGGCCCCATGGGTTTTCGTGTAGACGATCCGCCTAACTAGCTCTGATTACTAGAGGTCGCTACAGAGAGCATCTTCATGGAGGTTACTTTTCCTTTTATTCTTTCTTTGTTGGAAAAATTGGGGACAATGTCTAAAATGGTTAGGGGTGAACTATCTTGATTTAATTGTTTTATCTTACTTCTTGTTGGGACATAGCATTTTCTGTTCAATCTTAAATTTTTGCCTACTTGTTTGTTTGTTTTATTTTTCTTTTGTATGAATGTGTGTTGGTAGTTGTTGTTGGTGCCTATCTTATCTCAATGAGTATTGTTTATGAGCTTTTGTGATGTGTGGTAGGGTTGGGATTCCTTAGTGTTCGCTCGATCTTGGATTTGAGGATCCTTGGGTTGTGGGTGATTTGGTTATGAAGTCCCCATATTTTTTACCTAACTATTTCCTTTTGGAACTTGTCACACGCTGAGCATACTAGATCCTTTGCATATGTATAGGTACCGACAGCGCCCCTTTTGAGCACATTTGTCCTTTGAAAATTATTTTTGACATTTGTAGTCTTAGGACACCTGCAAAAGAGAGGGCGTAGAGCCCCATCTAATTTGAAAAATGCAAAAAGAAATACAAATGAAAAAAAAATCATAAAAGAAAAAAAAATTGAGTTGTGAATAAGTGAGTTAATCCAATCGGAATCTCAAGCACAATCTGAGGGGTCTTTCAAAGCATAAGGCCTTAAAACAATGGGTTTGAAGTTATTGACTTCACTACTCGCTAAATGGGATAAAAGATGGGTTAATTTCACAACTAGGTGCCTTAGGGTATAGGTTCTTCTAGTGTGAGTGTTCGGAATGAAGTATGAGTGGAACATAATGCCTAATGCCTTTAACCATCTGGTAGGGAGGCATTGATGAATCTCCACTACATGAACATTCCTTTAGAGACCCTTAGTGTTGCACACCTACTGCTTAGTTGTGAATAATGAAAAAAATGTGCGTTCTTAACCTACTCTAGTTCATCATTTATTTTGTATGTGGAGCGGTGCTTGGTTGGGGAGATTCCATGCCTTTGCGTGGGAGCTAGTCACTAAACACCAAGATTCATAGGGAAAGGTTGGGTGAGGACTTGGGGATTATCATGCCCATTTAACCACACCTTAGGAGGCCTTGTCCATTAGAGAAAGTAAACACCTTGGAATCCAAATGAAAATGATGTTTTTCAAGTTTTATTCAAAACTTGTCCCATATCGGTCTGCTATGAAACAATTGAGCCCCTAATATTGTCAATTCGCCACACTTATTAATAAAACAACGCTGATCTGTTGGACGCTAGTAATTCAAGGACAGCATTAATTAGAAGCGCCTCCAGGCTCAAACCCATTTTGGAGAATGGACAACTTTTATGAGTGAACGCTCCTTCAACCGCTAGGTTCTATCAGAACCGTCGGTTTGAACGCTCCTTTAACCCACTGGTTTAAGTGGTTTGAATCTGGTCTGCAAGCATGAATTTTGAATACTATTTTTCAATAACTTTTTATTTTGATAAGTTTATATTTTAAAAAAAAATAAAATCTAATGCTTGGAAATAGTTTTTAAAATTATTTTTTAGTAAATTTTTTTATATTTTCATAAAGAATAATTGTGTTTGAGTGGGTAACAAATTATCTTTTCGAAATCTATTTTTTTGAAATAAAAAATATGTTTGGTAACAAATTTGAAAACAAAAATGAAAAATAATTTCTATAAAAATTTCTAAATACTATTGTACAATATTTTATAGAATAAAATCATATTGAAATTATAAAATGTTTTAAACCAATATTTAATTTTAATTATATTTTTTATGCGGGGTTACCTATTTTTAATAATTCTAAATATTTGCATAATTATTTAAAAAATAACAAGTGAAAATAAAAGTCTATGAAAGTATTTAAAAGTCTATTAAAGTATTTTTAAATAAAAGTATATGAATGTGATTCATACACTTATAAAATCTACAAAAGTCTTTAAAAATATATCAAATTGGCATTCATTAAAAAAAAATGTATAAATGTCTTTAAAAGTTATAATCCAGTACATCCCTAAGTGCTTGCATAGAGTTTATAGCTTAATCTGTGAAAAAAAATAATTCATACAACCACAGATGTTAGGACTTTGAGTTTTGCCTAGTGAAAGAAGAATAAAAAGGCTAGTTTAAAAGTGAATTACCAAATCAGCTCCATGGTATGAGCCCAATTACCAAGTTTTTCATGCTATTCTTCTGTGTCTTTGCTGCTACTGTTCAATATGTCACTTAGTTGCTTGCCCTATGAAATATTGTTCATTTTAATGATTAATTTTTCCCTCTTGGTAACCTGTATACACCACTTGCACTATTGTTTTATTGAAAATTGACATCAAATGTTTCTGGATGCTGGAATAGGGAAGGACAGATATTTTAATGCCACAATCTGATAATGCTGACTGATCTATGCCTTAGATGATAGGTTATGAATTGCTTAAGAAGACTTCATAAGGTTTGATATTTCCGTTTGTTAAATTATTTTTGTGGGCCTCCTATTGTTGGGAAAACCTAGGAAAAGGAAAAATAATATGACTCAAAGTTTTATGGTTCTTTAATTCAAAATTAGATACTTCCTCATCTTAAATGTACGTCAAGCTTTTTTGATTAGTTATTATTATTATTTATTTATTTTTTTTTTTTGCCGTGCCAAACTGATGGAAATATTCAAAATTTTGACTTTTTTGCCTACAATTTCTCACTAAACAAATGGGGATCTTATTGTTTCAGACTAAGGAGTCCAAATAAGCTAAAGTGATTCTCGCTTTTGCTTCAGAGAGTAGGGAAAAAGGAAATCACTTAGGAAGGAGTAGTACTAGTGGGATTTCCATGGAGACAAACCATGCCTTTAACATTTTTTTGTCAATAACAAGGAAACTGATATTAGATTTAAGCTAGGGTCTATCATATGCATCTTCCAGCAAGTGTTCTATACTCATTATTTACTAGGGCAGTTCTTGAAGACATAAGATGAGCTATTAAGAAAAAATCAAATTGAACTGAATTTAGGTATATTCTCATCTCTGATTATCATCTCTAAGGAATTGTCTTCTCATATCTTTATGAAATCCATTAGCATTTAGTTTCAGCCATATCTTTTAGTGGCATATATAAGTTGGTTGGACTTTGTCCCCTTGTAGGGAGTGGGATTCAAGGATGGAATTAAATTACTTTTTGAATGAATTAAAGGTTGTCGTTTCTTTTTGCACCGAAATTGAAATTTGGCATGATCTAGTAATGGGTTAGGCCTAAGTCCAAGACCATGAATAAAGTCAAGATAAAAGGGCCCGTATCCATGGGAATGCTTCATAGAAAGTCGGTAGTGATTAGTTTTGAATCTTTAAATATTTTTAGAAGTCAAATGAAGCTTTATCAGAAGTGGTATAGAGAGGTGGGACAAATATTTGCAAATGTGAAATTTCCTTGAGGAACAAGATCATGTGGTAGTTTCCAAGGAAACAAGCCTCCCTAATGGGAGACATGGATGAATTCAGAACAAACTTCCTTAATAGAAGGCATGAGCAGAATCGTGAGTCAGAGAGCCGGAGAAAATAGAGACTTAGGCAGCAAGTCAAGACATCAATAAAATAAGTTAGAAGGAATCAACCAAACAATCAATAATCAACAAATCAAAAAATCAATCGACTCAATGTCAATTTACTTAAACAAATCTTATCTTTTCAATAACCTTTCATCAGTTTCAACAATTATTTCCTAGTTTTAGCCAAATTCCTGTCAATTTTCCAGCATAGTGTTATTTCATTCCTTCATAGTGAAATCCAATATTTTCTCTAGCAAATTCTAAATATTTTGTTTTCAAGTTCTATTCAAGTTTTCACAATTTTCCGCACAATATTATTTTCGCTAATAGAAATCCAATGTTTACTTCCATCAACTCCATCATTCTATTTCCACAAGTTTCATTCAAGTCCGTCAACTTTCAACACTTGTTATTTCATTCCTTCCATGAAGTCTAATGTCTCCCTTCATCATTTAATTCATGCAATATTTCCATTTGTGCAAGGTTTTCTACTTTGATTATGGGGAACTAGGGAGCCTACATAGCATGATTAGAAGTTTGATCTTACAAGCCATTTCAGTTTGGAAACACTTTAATTCGGTACCTACCACACACTTGTATTTTTATAAATTGTGATGAAGTTCAAAATCATCACAACATATTTTTGCATGTTCTTCGTGGGACACATATTTCGTGAAACACGTCTAAGTGGGATCCATTATTTGTTGAAGATGCCAGAAAAATTGAGAAGTAAAATCAATTTGGAGTCTCAAGACTCAATATCTGATGCTGCAAAAGTAGCATAGGAGGGACTCGTTCTAGCCATGATAGAACAATTTGAGAGAAATACAATAGATTTTGTCCAAGAAGAATATGCATTAGATAACCCATTTGCGCATGAAGCAAGCATAGGTAATGTAGATGATGATGATACTCATGTCTCTACTGTTGTTGAGTTTCAAGTAATGATTGATGAGCTATAGAGATTGAATGCATTGGTTGGACAAAGTTTAGATGAAAGAATGGCTGCCTAAGCAGAGGTTAAGTCTAGAAAACTCAAATTTCTGGCTAAGAAAACTAAAGTCATGTTTGAGTATGCATAGGTCATGATTGATGCGATTGACGAACATGCCAAAACAACATTTGAGCAAGCTAAGGCCGATGCGGAAGAGCGAGAAAAACAATCTCAATCACAAGGGACTATCCTAAAAGAAATCTCCAAGATTGTTGGACAATAGAGGCCAAAAGTAACCTTTCGACTTACAAGGCACTATCACCCCAGGGATTTTCAAGAAGCAAGTGGATCTCATTGATCCCTTAGACAGGTTGAAAAGTCAGCTTCCTCCCTATAGGAGAGAAGATGTAACTTCGACAATCTTAATGGAGAACATTCTAATCCTATTAGAACAATGGCTCTCAAAGGGCGTCTTGTTAACACCAATCCAACCACACGTACGGGCCCTGCACCTATGCTATGGCCCCAGACTACGACGCCATTGCTCTGCCATGCCATGCCATGCCATGCCATGCCCAGACACACTGATGCCCGGACTAGCGCCATTCCATGCCCAGACATGGTGCCTTTGTCTAGTGCCATGAAGGCCATGCCCTAGACACACGGCCCGTGCTACGGCATGCCATGCCCAGCACACCCAGGCCCTACGCCAAAGGCCATGCCATGCCTTAGACACCTGGGCCTCACGCCTGCCATCCCATGCCATGCCATGCCTAGACACACCTGGGCCCTGATTCCAGCGCTGGCACATGCCCAACCCAGACACTGGCCTGGCGCCTAGTTCCAGGCCATGTCGCGGCCCAGCCTGCACACACCCGGCCCTACAGGCAAGGCCAAGGGCACCCATGCCCAGGACACACTGGGGGCCCCCCGAGCCCAGTGCCAAGGCCACGGCCATGCCCAGACACACGAGGCCCCAAGGCCTGGGGTGCCGGCACGCCATGCCCAGACACACCTGGGCCCTGGCGCCTGGGCTGGCGCCATGCCATTCCTAGAGCACACCTGGGGCTCCTACTTAGTGCTGGGGGTGGCATGCCATGCCTAGACACACCCGGCCCGCCTATGCCATGCCATGCCATGCCTAGACACACGATGCCCTCGGCGCCTAGTGCTATGCCACGCCATGCCCAGACACACCGGGCATCGCCTGCTTTGTCATGCCCGACACACCCAGGGCCCTGGGCCCCATACACGCATGCCATGCCATGACACACTGCCCTCGACCTAGTGTTTTCCATGCCACGGTAACCCGTTCCATCGTGCGAAGAAATGTAATTTGCAATATTGATGGTGCCTCGGCAATATTGATGGTGCCACAACCCTTGTTGTCCTACATGCCGTTGTACCCGACAATATTGATGGCTTTCCACACCGATGCCTTAATCACTTCCTAACCACGCCAAGCTTGCTCCATTGCTCTTCCTCATTCATTGTTCAAAAATATCATTCTTCAAGGACAAAAATATTTTCAATACCTTTTCCTATGTTTTCTCTTATATTCCAAAATTTTTAGAGAAAAAAATTAAAATGGTCACTCTTTTCATTTAAAATGTTATCAAATATTAATATTTTATATTAAAATATTGCATTCCAATAGTCAAATCTTAAATCGCTTATTTTCCTTTCCCATATTTTCCCCTATTTTCCCCCCGTTTTCCCTATTTTTTGCCTATTTCTTTTTCAAGAAATAAATTAAAATAAAAAATTTCCTCCACTTCAAATCGATCAATTCCTGGTCCCAAATATTTTTCCCATGTGAAAATGAATTTTAAAAAATATTTTTACTATTTTCTCCTTTATTTTTCCTTATTTTTCTTATTTTTCTAGTAAATAAATAAAAATAAATATTTTCAAGGCTCCAAAATTTTTCTTCTTTTTTCCTTGGCCATGTATAATTATTATAAAGAGAATGTGCAAAAAAAGGGGGACTAAAATCGCTCCCAGCTAAAATTCTCACATTATGTCTCCCTTCCTTTAACTGCAGGCTAAGCACTATTCAACCACCCTCACGTAGAGACAGAGGCGCAAATTCCCAACCTTTATGCACCATCTCCACTACCAAACTTAGAGGCAATAAGTGAGGCAGTACAAGAACTATACGGGCCTAACCTTGGACAAGTTGGTCACCATAATTTATAAGCCATAATGTAGAGGCACAGACAGAGAAAATCCTTACCCAAGTGGATATAGAATTGAATTCTCTTTATTCTCTTAAAGAAGACAGACAAACCCACCTTAGAGAGCATGTGGCTAGATTCACAGTGCAGTGTGGGGAATTGGCCAACTATACAAATTTCCCCTATCTCAAACTTAGGTTATTTCCTAACTCATAATATAGGAATCGTTTAATCGTATACGTAACATTACCAAGGAATTCTAATATGAGTTAGCAGGAAATGGAGAGATGTGGGGCTCCACACAATTATTCAAAGCAGAACCTGAGATTTGCATAGTAGAATTATCAAGGGTAACCTAAAGGGGTGGAGAATCAACAGAGTCATTTATTACTCGTTTCAAAATAATGAGGAATAGATGAAAATCTATCTATCAAAAACATAATACGTAATGAGGAAGAAGTTTCAAGGTATGGAGTTCAAAGACTTCTATGAGCTTATTGTTAAGGTAACAAAGCATGAAGAAATTACGGAGAAAGACCCCTCCATGGGAACTTAGTGCCAAAAGGTGAATTATGAAGAAATTGCAAGAGCAGATTCTTAAGTACAGTTCCTTCATTTACTCCCCATCGTGAAAGAAAGCACCACTTATGGAAGAAGTTATGACCTCCACATACAAGTATAGTATACTTTTATTGGAAATAAAGACTAAGGACCTTGATTTCCTCTTTTTATTGGAGAAATTCATCATATTTCATAGATCAAAATTAACTCCTCAAAGAAGAGGAACCTCAAGGGAAAGTATACCTGCAAGTATCACAATTCTAGAATAATACCACCTCCTGTTTGGAGTTTCAAGAATACTATAAAGGATAGAATCAATAAGGGACATCAGAGTTCCTGAAATGAGGTCAGGTGGATTACGAAGATCCTTTTCACTAGTGGCTTTGAAGTACATGGATGCACAGAATTGAGGAGGTGCTGTCAAAGTAAGGATGAGACATTTTCTCCTCATGCCAGGATAAGAAAGGTATGGATTCCTAAACAATATTTGGTTCGTTAGGATGAATTGGCAGTAAAAGGAAAAGTGTTTATAGCCAAAGAAAATGAAAATAATTGAAGGTATCCATACCATTCAAAACAGGAAATCAAGAAGGAGAAACCCTCCAAAGAAAAGAATGTTTCTCCAAGAGAGACTTACTTCTTCCATGTGAAAGTATGAACACTAAAAGATAAAATACCTCAAAGAATTGTCCCTCCTCCTATCTCACCTAGACAAAAGTGGCATGTTGAAAGATAAGAAATTTCCCAAAAGCTCACCGTAACTAAAAAAAAAGGATGCATACCGAGAGTAATGTAGAAAGGAAATTAATTAAGAAATGCCATATGAAAGCATAAGAAGTAAAGAATCTGAGGGAAAGAAGTGGGGCCTACCCCAAAGAAAACTAAATTTGAAGGAAGGCTAGAGAAGATATTTATTTATTGTAAATGGATTTGAGAACTATTATGATAGGTACATTTCCTATTTCATTGAAATGTTCTACAATTTCTCTAACTTTACTGGATTTCTTCAAATCAAAATAAATGGAGGAAAGCTTAGTAGAGGTAGAGAACATTCTCCAACAAAGGAAGAGCAGAGTCAAAAGGTAATCATCATTGATTCTTCTAAAGGAAGCAGGGCCTAAAAGGTGATATTGGAAAAACCTATTGTGGAAATGACAAGGCACATAAGACTCCTCATGTGAAATCACACTGAACAGAACAGTGTCCAAGGTATTGGTGGATAATGGATCAATGGAAATAATATGATGCCATTAAGGATGTTGAGAGCATTAAGAAAAGGCATTAGTGATTTAATCAGAAACAAAAGTGTGTATATCGCCTTTATCGGGAAATCTCTAAGACTCTAGCGCATCCCCATTTACATCACTACGTGTATTACATCTCCTTTATCAACTTTCTTGTGATTAATTCTACTGTTAATTACAATGCTTTTCTAGGAAGACATTGGATTCATGCTATTTGCTGTGTGTCATCCTCCCTTCACCAATTTTTATTGTTTTGGAAAGGTGATGGAGTAGAAGTAGTATGGGAAGGCAAACAACCTTTCATTGCAACTATAGATTCTATTGAGGCCAGTCACTATGACCAAGAGTTTGGTCCACCAGCGGAAAAAAGAAGAATGGGGCTCCAAGAGAAATATACATGGAGTCAAGAGATAATGGTGAAATTCAAGACCAAGCTACCAAACTTCTAAAGACAACTACTATTGTGCCTTTCAGGCCGATAAAGGGTCTAATCATTGAGGAGATCAACACTAAGTATTTTAAGGAAGAGAATACTATTGTTGCAACTTATATTCAGAATTCAAATGCAACAATTTACTAAAAAAATAGCAAAAGAATAGTTCCAAGACATTTATGGAGCTAAAGTGATTTATGAAGAAGAATCAGATAAGATGTGATGCCCCAAAACCCGGGGGTCCGTTGACCAACCACAACCCAATTAAAAATCCTACATGCTCTGCAACCTGATACCACACTATCGTACTTTTACTCGACCCATAACTGAACAAAATCGGGATAGAGTCTCCTTCAGATGTGAATACCCCAAAAATACAACCTATACAACGTGATAATAGAATTGATTCCATCCGGCCAATTACTATATCATGACCTCTTCGGTCCATCTACGAGCAAAAATGACTACATAGGTCCATTTATCCATACTCAAACATAATACACAAGCTTATAATACCTTCATCCTTAAGAGTTTAATTACAATACTCTTTACACAAAAACATATTAAAAATAGTTTGTTTTAATATATTTTACAAAAGTAAGAACCAAAGCCACAACCCAGCTTTCTTCATAATGGTGGCCTCGAGTTAGCTCGTTCCTGGCCACCCCCTGACCTAAAAGGGGGGTCCCAATGGGCCCAAGTGAGCCAATGCCCAATAGAGGAACTCTTTACAGTGAGGCTACTTCCCCACCTAAGTACATGCAATGGTCATGTCACTAAAAACACATTCCAATTCAAGAACTTAGAATGGAATTCTACATGACATGAATGAAATGTGACTCACCATGTCCCATATTCCGAGTCCTCACCGACTACATCAAACTCGAGTCCCAACAGACTCTTATCACACAATGTTGAAATCCATGCATGATAAAATTCATCATTCTTGAATTACATCCGATGATCATTTTACAAAACAAAATTTTTTTTTTTTTTTCAAACCAAAAGATTTTCGATGTTACACTCAATGATCATTTTCATTTAAAAATAACGCGGTCTTTTATGGGTAGCTTAGTGGTATCACCGCAGTTTTGTAAGCCTTCCTACACTTCACGCCTTCACCGTTGGATACATATGTATAACCAAAACTAATGGGGCTTTCACCCGAGGGGGTGTCTATCCCTACTTGCTAATACCCGACACATATTTTAATTTTTTTGTTTCCATTTTGACCATACGACCCTGTTGGACGTTGTCCCACCGTATCGAGCCCACCTAATCAAACATCAAACACAATGTTGATTATAACCATGCACTTAAAATTATATTATCAGTTGCAAATGAGTCAATAGGTTGTCTTTTAGCACAAAGCGATTATAAAGGCCATGAGCAGGCTTTATGTTATTTGAGTAGGGTCTTAAATCCAACAAAAACAAGATATACTCCAATTGAAAAATTATGCTTGCCCTTATACTTTGCATGTACTAAACTAAGACATTAATTGATTAAGTCTCGCGTTTATGTGGTTTCTTAGACTTACCTTATGAAGTACATGCTTAACTGGCCACGAATTACAGGGAGGATTGGTAAATGGTCCCTTACTTTGTCATAATTCACCTTGGTTTATTTTCCATAGAAACTACCAAGGGACAAAGCATCGGGATGCATTTTAGCCGATCATCCTTCCTCGAGGACGTTTAGGAGTAAAGTGGCAAGCTGGAAATTTATGGAGCTATTAAAAGGAACCTTGGATCCTCAAATTTGATGGTTCAAGCTTAGAAAATTCAACCGGTGTAGGAATAGTGATCATTTCCCCAAGAGGAGTAAAGACTACATTGTCTTTCAATTTGGCCTTTGAATGCACCACCAGGGCTCTAGTATGAAGCTTTGATCGTTTAGAGATCCTACTGGAGCTTAGGGAACAAGATGTTCGATGTAGCCACTGCTTCAAAAGCTATTTTTGTTCTTTTTCTTTATAAAATGTCCAAATTAAGTTAGCATTTCCCTTTCGTTAGAATATCGATCTATTTAATTCTTTCTAATCCCCACAACGCCATAAAAAAACTTGTTTGCCTTTTATATATAAATTAAAACTTCTCAAATTAACATAGTTACAAGAGCTCACTTCTCTTTGCATCCATGTCACTTTGATAAGTTTGCTTGATAAAATAGTTTTCTTAATGTTAATAGATTTAAAATAGGTCAAGTCTATGACACTCGCAGGCGCAATGTGTCATACAAGTAGTAAAATCTGAATGTAAGTCCAGGTATCATTCCCACAGAGATTGGCAACGAATTAAAGATCAACTACCCCAACTACTGAAATTCCATACTATTTGGACTAAGACATCATAGTGAAAGTTTTATCTAAACAACAAAAATTAAAGATCCTATACTATTGAATATTGTCAAACTAGGCTAAAACAAAAGTAAATTAATAAAAAATAAATTGTATCTATAAGAATGATTGAACTCATTTATTAAGAGAAATCTAAACTATCATGAAATACAATGAAACAAACAATCTAAAGATCAAAGTACATTGCTCGTCACGGATCCGGTTTTGTCCAAGATTTCCATTGGTTAACTTGATTTCTCTCCATATTCACCGATTAGATATGTCCTTGCTTCTCTCAAGACAAGATCCAAACCACTAATTGTATTCCAAAAATCTCTGCAAGATCCGTATTTTTTTCTCTCTCACGTTTCACACCCATTTCTGACAAAGATACCTTTTCTTTTCCTCTCAGGATTTTCGCAGTTTCTACAACTTAATTGGTGGCTCAACTCCATATCTACGTGGTTCGCTCCCTTCCCTTTGATTAGATCTAAGCTACCACTCTGTGTTAGAACTTACTTAGATTAAGGTGAATCTCATGATTACTTATATTGTTAAATACACCCCTCTAACTTCAATTATGAGAGAACGGATTTATCAAATAGAACTCAGCTCACAGTCATCACTGTACGAACAAACCGTAAAAGAATGCTCGCCTGCAAGGAATTCGCTTCCTCTGTGGTCAATGCGAGGGCACTCGATAATGAGCAAGATACATTCCCTCAATGCATTAGGTACTACTATTGGGAACTTAACAATTCAAACACTACACCAAATAAGTAAATCCAAACCCAAATTAGTTCTCCTATATTTGTCCGTGAGACTGTAATCCAAATGTAACCAATCCAAAGAGAAGTTGCGCTCATTAATGATGCAAATTAATAGAAAATGGAGCACTGATCACGCATAACCACTGTGTGGAATTGCAATAAACCTAGAAGAATGAATTCGTAAATTGGTTTCAGATTTCATAAATTTTCAGCAAGAATACTAAGAAAATAATGTAAATAAAAATCCAAATTTACTGCCTCTCGCACGGCCTGGCAAGATCCAAACCAGAAAAAGAAATAAACTAAAAGAAAGAAAAGAAATAAAAATCTACCTAAACTATACACTGATTCCTCCTTTCCCCTTTTCCTGCAAGTGAAGACTAAGCTAACTTTACTTTATTCTAAAACCTGCCTATTTATACCGTAAAATGAATTGGGCCGAATCCAAAAAGCCTGGGTGAATTTCCAAAGAAAAAGCCCAGATCACTATTCAATGTCGCGACTTCAAGTTGATGTCACGACATGAATTTCCTTTGATTACTCGGGCCGGGGCCACGATCCGCAGTTGTTTCATATGCACTAGCTTTGCAAATCGCTTGGATCAATGGTCGCGACATCAACCGTTTTGTAGTCGCGACCATTTCCTCTCGTTGTTTCAAAGGTTGATGTCGTGATTCCTCGCTTACATAGTCGCAACATCGTTGTTCCTTTTCTCTTCTAGCTTCCGAAAGGCGACAACATTTTAAAGTCATACCACCTTTTGTTTGTATGATGATTTGTGTTGTGACTTTGATTTCTTGGTCGCGACAGTTGGTGGTCTTCGTCTTCACAAAGTTTTACTTTATGTCGCGACCTCATGGTGATGTCACGACCTCTTTGCCGCCCATTTCTTTTTTCTCTTTCCTGTCACAACCTCATTCTTGTTCAAGAATCCAATTTCCCTTATTTTCCTTAAATACGACCTTGGTTGATGTCGCGATTTGATTTCTTCTCGGCTTAGTCTTTTCTTCCTCGTCATACCTAAACAGTGGTCGCGACATCGCTTTATGTCTTGATCATTAAATGTCGCGAACTTCGCCTTCTTTGCTAAGACTTTGTTTGACTTCTTTCCGTGTCATGAGCTCCTTTCTGCTCTAAACTTTCACATAGTTGCAACTTCACTTTTCCTCGTTGAGACCTCAGCCTCGCTTTGTCGAGACCTCAACAACATGTCACACCTCAAATGGAGCCTCTCATCAAAAAACTAGTTGCAACTCCCGCTACGGCGAAGACCCTCCTATGTGGCTTTCAACATCGATATCCATCGCCACATCGCTGATCGAATTCGCTTGATTCGCGGTGTCGACATCGTGAGTGATGTCGCGATTACGGATTTCTTCTTTGATACTTTTAGTCCCGACCATATCATCGCAATTTTCTTCAAGTAACTCACTTCACCCTTTAGTGACTTCTTTCTATTTCTTCCTCAAAGTCACTCGTGATGTCACACTGGAACTTAACTGGTAAACTAAGCTTCCTCACATAATTCCATTTTTAGTCGCGATCAATTGGCAACTGGTTTATTATGATTTTATTTAGAATTTATTTCGGCCGATTTTCCCTCGTGAAATGAAATTTGAGTAAAATATCCACATTTCGCAGAAACAAATCAACATTTATCTCGTAATATAATTAAAAATGGATTAAAATTCATGAGTTTTTTCATCATCACCCTTAAACTTAATATTTTGTTTGTCATCACAAAGAAAGAAAGAATTGTTTCATTCTCAAACAAATAAGCGAAAATTTTATGACATTTTTCTCGATCCATGCCATGCCTTTCATTCCACCTTCTAATATGGAAATAAGAGAGATACCCCAGCATCATTTTTAAATTTCAGCCAGATTCAAGAATAAGTGAAATATATACTTCTATCACAAATTTCGATGAACTAATGTATTTAAACAGCTTTATTCAATGTCTTGTTCTCTGTGTGTGTGTGTCTTCAATCTTTTCATCTTCATGTTGAATTTAGTTAATCTTCTGGGAGTTTTCTTGGACTGTTTGTCAAAGTCCCATAGGCTTGTTTTTTATATTGATCTTCACTAATGTATTTAAATTAAACCTTCAAGATCAATGAGGTCTTTCAAGCTTGTAATGTTGGGCTTAGGTAATTGGGTAGATAATGGGAAAAATTTAAGTTGCAAATCACCCAATTTAATTTTTCCGCACTCATCGCCTTCAACTCTCACCCTTCTTCTCATACTTGGCCGATTCTCCTCACCTCGCCCCATTCTCTTGAATTCCTTTAAGGAATTTCAATTTCCATATGCACTTTTATTTAGGCTAGTTCCTGGTTCGAACCTTTTGTTTTTTTAAGCTTTTAATGTCAGGGAATAGTGCAATGTGTTTCTGTCTTCTTAGGCTTTATTACCTTAGAGAACTTTGGCCAGCAACCCATACTAGTTGGTATTAGGCACAAAAATAAAACATCCCTACTTAGCTTAATTATTCAAGGGAAATAGGCCACAAGACAAACTTATTCCCTTTTCACAATTTCTGCATTTTTCCTTATTTTCTTCACTCCTTCATTGTAAAATTTGGAAATATTTTTCCTCCAACTTGTTTCTTCCTTTATAAGAGACTTTTATGTAATCGGAAACTGGATAATTCTCAGCTCTTTGTCATGTGATTATTGCAAGAAGTGAATTTAGCTAAATTTTGTCGTTGTTGAAGAAATAAGGCTTATTTGGCTCAAATTATGAAACTAGAGAATACTTTAGCATATATTGAAGGTAGGCTTAGAAAAGCTCAAACTGCCAATGATAGCCTCTATCACTTCTTGATGGCTGTTTTCACCTAAGATGTCGCCTCAATCAATAATCTAACAAGTTCTAGGACAATGGACTCTTAATCCTGAATTTACTAGAAGATGTTCCTAATTTCTCTCAAAGTTTCATAAGTTTTGTTAACCCAACTGTATTATTTCTTCAAGATTTGTACTTATTTACTGTCTACTTACATTATTTCAACCAAGTACTTTGTTCCATCAACAATAACCATTTTCCAATTTTTGCAATCTATACTGAATTAAAACAATGCAAAGTAAAGAACTCCTAATTTCTAGTTTACTAATTTAAGCCCTTATTTTTTCTGCAATTTTGTTCTTGGGAAATAACATAATTGTTTATTTGATCCTTGCACATACAAGGTATTTATTCTTTTCATGCTAAACAGAAAATGATACAAACACAAAATTTAATATATCGATTCGTGAACTCAAAAACAATTAATTTGTTGGTCAACAAGAATTTTATTCAAATATCAAAACATTTCGATATTTGCATAACGCTTTCCTACAATTAAGACTATAACTAAATTAGAGAAAACTTTATTTCTTGATCTAAAAACCCATCTTCCTCCGAAGGTTGTAGCTTCGCTTCATTCGGCTCTCACTGCACTGAGCCGCCTAGCCGCAACAAAGTCAGGCAAACAACTTTGCGCCCTTCCTTCCTTTTTCTTTGGAGCTTCTTTGGATGATGGGTTCTAATTAACCCTTCTTCCAATTCCCTTCCCATCAACCACTCTTTGATTATGTTGGTTTTTTATGGAATAATGAATGGAATTGGTATGTTTTCCGACTCCATTCATTCCATAAGCTCTGTGTTTACAGCCTAGGAACTCTTCTTTTTCTCTCATTCTCCCTTCTCTTCATTCTTTTGTTTATTTTTCCTTTGTACTCCCATTCTTTTATAGTGATTTTGCGTCTCTTGGGAACTACAAGACCATTTATTCTTTCTTTAAATTTCGATGAATGAATTGAATGAGGCTTCTCGAATTCATGCTTCTTTGCTATTTCCAACAGAGGTTTTGGGAATTTGGTGGAGAATATTGATCGTTTTTCTTGGAGTTATTAAATTCCCTTTGATTATTCTCTTTGAAATTGAGTGACCAAACCAAATCGTTTAATCAAAGACATTGATTTGGAGTGGATCGTTGGCTCAATTTATTTCACGTCATCAGATTTTTAAGCTTTTTAATTGATGATTTTCAATGAATTTTATTTTTAATGCCGACGCCCAAATGAGGTTTAAAATCCCACTTTATTGAATTTTGGATTATTCTGGTTGCAACTTCAAGATTTTTGTTGTGACCGAACGCGTCATGGCAGGAATTTGATAAGGTAACATAAAAGATTTTCTTCCCTATTTGCCTCACAGACCTCAGCCACTATTTTGACTTCTTTCTTTCCACTTTATTGTTTCCACATCCAAAGATTTTGGTTGCAACTTTTGATTAATGTTATAATAAAACATAAACACTCAAATTCACAAGAATTTCATAATTTATTCAATTCCAATCAAGACAACTATAACTCAATTCATCTCTCTCATCATGCAAAAGTTCAACAACTCATCCACTATGTACTGCAGCTCTAAATTCAAGCACCAGAACAAAATAAAATTTCAAATTTCTTCAATCATGCCATCGTAGACAAAATTTAAATAAGATCATGAAGAGTATAACGCCTTTTGTCTCTTTATGCCGATTGAAGTTTGATTTCGTATGCTCTCCCTTTTGCTCATATTTCACGTTCCAAAACTAACAAAAAAATATTTACCTACTCTTCAATCAAATATGAATCAAATTATTACAAAGCCATTAGGAAATTTAAACACAAAAATTATAAACTATAACAAGAAAAACTAAAACAAATCGATGTGGATCGCTTCTTCCACAAAGCCTCAATTTTAGTCTCTTAATGACTTTAATGGCCGCCATTGTTCCGTTTCTTCACCCCTCATTCCTAACTAAGTGCAAGTTATTCTTCCAATTGCTTTCTCCCAAGGTAGTGCTTTTAATCTTCCACTCATTAACTTGAATTCCTCTTAATTGCTGGTTCTATGTCACCGCCCAAATTGTAGTGCTTGATACTACTATATATGGTCCACCTTATCTGGGATTTAAGCTTTAAAGAGTCTTAATATGGAGTCAATAGCAAGACCTGGATCTTTCTCATCTTGAATTCTCCTCAAAATTCGTTGATCATGCCATTTTTTGTTTTATCTTTCAGAGATTCTAGCACTATCATCATGTAGCTTCATTCCTCAACTCTTCCAATTCATTTAACCTGGAGTAGCCTCTCTCTTCTTACAGCCTTTCAAAATCAAAAATTTAGCTTCACGGCCCACATAGCTTTATACTCTAGCTCAAGAGGTAGGTGACATGGTTTTCCAAAGACAAGCCTGTATGGGGACACCTAAAATGGGAGTTTTAAAGCAGTCCTCAGATGCCCAGAGTGCATCATCGCTTCAAATACCAATCTTTATGGGCCGGAACTTACGCCTTTTCAAGAATTTTCTTTATCTCCCCGTTGGAAATTTTAACCGCCATTTGTTCGAAGTGGATGATAAGCCAAGCTCATACGTGCCTCGATACCACATTCGCCCATGAGCTCATTAAACACCTTGTTTGCAAATGGCCCCTCCATCACTAATTATAGTTCGTGTCCCAAATCACGAGAATATTTCTGTAAAACTTGACAATTGTATTGGCATCATTCTTGGGACAAGCTGCTGCCTCAACCCATTTTGATACATAATCCACAGCTAGGAGTATGTATATATATTTCCAAATGAAGCTGGAAAAGGTCCCATAAAATCCATTCCCCATACATCAAATAATTGCACCACTAGGATACTCATAGGCATCTCATGCCTTTTGTCGAGATTTCCCCCATTCTTTCGCATTGATCACATAACTTCACCTAATCAAAACAACTCTTTAAAATAGTAGCCAAGAAATCTCGACTCGAGAATCTTAAGTGGTTGTTATATTCCCCGCAAAAATGTCCTCCATATGGTGATGCATGACATTCTTGTAAAATCTTGTTTCGCTTCACCTTCCGTACACATCTCCTATAATCAAATCACCCTCTTTAAACAATAAATGGGTCATCCTGCATTTAGTACCCGCTGGCCGGGCCCTAATTTTTCTCTCACAGCTGAATTCTAGTGGTATAATTCCACAAGCTAAGAAGTTCACAATATCAGCATACCAAGGTGTTTGGAGTGATAGCTCGAATAACTATTCATCTGGAAAATTTTCTACTATTTCTTCTTCTTTACAAAGAGGTTTTCTTCCACTCTTGACAAGTGATCGCCCATCAAGTATCAAGGCCAACCTTCTTGTCTTTTATTTCTAAATCACCTCTAATAGCAATACCCACCTGATCGGGCCTTGGCTTTGGCTTTCTTTCTTTGCCATTAGATATTTCCACTGTTGCATGATCAAAGGTGTATAATAACATGGGACTCCTAGAATGTATGGCCTAAAATTGTTCACATGCAAATACTATCGCAACATCCTTTTCAGTAGTAGAGTAATTTTCCCGAGCTTCATTAAAGGTTTTGGCTGGGTATAGTATATGGCCTTAATATTCTTTTTCAGCTTTCTCATCTCAATACAACTCCCATTGCAAAATCACCGGCATCACATGATTTCAAATTCTCTCGTCTAACTGGGTTTTGCCATGACGGGAGCTTCAACTAATCCGATTCAATTTCAAAAGAATTCTCGCAGGATTCATCAAAATAGAACGTGAGTATCCTTTTCCAAATAATCGTATATGGTTTAGCAATTTTTGAGAAATCTCCTGAGCAAATCTTCTCTCAGAAATCCAAAGCATGTCCTAAGAAACTTCTAATTTTCACTCAGAAGGTGGCATCAAATTCTTATAATTCGAAACTTCGTCGGTCTACCTCAAGCCCCGCGCAGAAATCATGTGCCCTAAGATACCTTCAACCATAAAATGGCATTTTTCCCAATTCAGCTAGATTCTGTCCTTGAATCCTTAAAGTACCGTCCCTGCCATGCAATCGCTCAAAACCTGGATCCATACACCGTAAAATCATCCATGGAGATCTCCATAACTTATTCGCTAAATCAGAAAAATCGACATCATGCATCTTTGGAAAGTTCAAGAGCACACACAAACCAAATGGCATTCTCCTTAAAAGCAAAGTACCAAATGGGCATGTAAATGGTTTTCTCCCGATCCTCAAA
The DNA here is from genome assembly GCA_016808115.1 of Tetrastigma voinierianum. NCBI lineage: Eukaryota > Viridiplantae > Streptophyta > Magnoliopsida > Vitales > Vitaceae > Tetrastigma > Tetrastigma voinierianum. Next base: position 66,811 of record JAEQBH010009224.1, read on the forward strand.
AAGTACAGCAATTTGGTTATATCCGCAGTATCCATCAAGAAAACAAAAGTGAGGGTGTCCCGCCATCCTATCCAACATCTGATCAATGAGCGTGTGGGAAAACGATCCTTCGGGTTGTAGTATTCAATTTTCTCAAACAATACACACCTCCATCCCGTCACAGCTTCTGTAGGAATCAATCTATTCTTTTCATTTCGGATCGCTGTGCTGAATCCACCTTTCTTAGAACCACATGCACTGGCTCACCAAGAACTAACCGATATAACATATATAAACTCCAGATTTAACCATTTCGTAACTTCTTTTCAACAACTTCTTTCATTACTCGGTTCAACCTCCTTTTGATGCTCAATAAGCCAGATTATCATTCAACAATATTTTGTGCATGCAAATGAAATGGACTGACAATTTTTGGGATCCTCAATCACCAAGCAATAGCTTCCTTGTATTTTTTCTCGGTAATTTTGAAGAATCTTTGTTCTTCTCACTTCAGCCACGTACTGGAGTAGATGATCAGTTTTCTCTTTCATGTTCTAAGAACTCATATTTCAAATGATCGCTAAATTCCTTTCTATGTTAACCCTTCTACACTGCTCTTCTGTCATGTTATTGCTTCTCGGCCGCATATTTCATCTTGACTGCTTTCTTATTCATGCTCGAGGATCAAGTTTTGCTAAACAAATTTGAAGGCGATTTACCATCAAGACTCCTAACATACTAAAAATTCATCTCACTTCATTGATAGAATGTCAAGGATACAACTGTAATTCAATTCAAATATCGAGAAGGTCATTGCTTTCTCTATATCCATACAACTTTCTCGCATCTACACGATGTTCCAAACTCCTATTAATATTAAAGGGCAATCGCTTCATTTCAGTGTCGGGGTCACCTTTCTGTACATCTATCATGCGCTCCACTGCTAAGAGGTCTTCCCAAAGAAGAAAGGAACTCGGGGTATCTTCCCTCCATCCGCATGAAAACAAAAATCCACTGAAAGATGAATTTCCCTACTCGACAAGTACATATTCAAGAATACCTTCTGGTTGTGCCATTGATCTATCAGCCATTTGCAATGTAATTGCTATTGGGGTAAGTTCTCCCAAATTAAGTCTTTGCACAACTAATAAAGGCATCAAATTTATACTAGCGCCAATCACATAATGCCTTTCAATTCATATTTCCTATGGAGCAGTGGAATGGTGTGGAACCGTCGGTGGTCCTTCATTTTCATTGGAGCTGGCCGATAACAGATCGCAGTAAGAGTCAACCACTATTCCCTCCTCGGGCCTATCTTCCTTTCTTTGGCTTCAAGATCTCCTTCGTAAATTTTCATAACAGCATCGTCGATCACCTCGCAAATGGAATATTGATTTCTATTTTCTTGAAAATGTCCAAGAATTTAGAAAATTGTTCTTCACTTCGCTTCAAGTCTCAGTGGAAATGGCACCTAAAGGTGTATAAGCCAGTACTCCTTCCCCGTTTCCTCGCTCATTACTTTTTTTATGCTATTCAACTGCAGGCTCTTCTCTCCTTCCTTTCCACTTTCTTTGTTCGCCTCGCCTCTTCTTTCCTTTCTTTCCCTTCGTTGTCGTCAAATCCTTCCCCACTTCTAACCGACCGCTATGCGCCTTTTCGATTCTTTTTGAAAGTGTCATTAGTGGGAATGTACCTTGCTCGATTGCATATTCAATAAACATTCTAATTTGTGTCTCAAAGTTTTTCAATGAGGCACTTTTATTTTTCTGAAACACTTGAGTATCAGACTTGAAAGCTCTAAGTCGGCAGTCAGCTCATGGAAGTGTAATAAATTTGTTATCCCCCATGAATTGGCAAAGATTTGTTCTTCAAATGGCTGAGTCCCTTGAGACCTCATAGTCATTTCGCTCCACCCTCGATGTCGCTTTCGCCAAACTTCTGGGGAATAGCCACTTCTTACAGGATTCTCACCTATGCCTCACCTTGTAATGCCTCACCATATGAGAAATTCTCATGGTTCCTCAATGCTAGACTATAATGTGTGGGCAGGTTAGGATTTGGTCAGCCAGTACTGCTCATTCACGTATTAACCCTCCTACCCATAAGAATTCTATGTTGGTAACCAAGACTTCTTCTCATCGCTTCTTCCACTCCGCCTCCTATTTGAAAGCAAAGTGTGCATTTTTCTTTCTTATTCATTCATCTTTGCATTATGGCATCTAACTTTGCCTCCATGGCTGTCATTTTCTACCCATGACCCTTTTCTCTCTATCATACCCCTTGAAAACTTTCATGGAGCTTACATTGCATTTGTCCAGTTCTCTATCCGATCTCTAACCTTTCGCATTTTCTTTGAATGCTCCACAAAGATGAAGCACGATATCACTAGATGTATCATTTTAAGGCAGATAATAATTATATCCATCCTGGTTTTTAAATCAATTTATGCATAGGGCACCTCTTTCAAAGAACCCTTAAATCTTCCTTTCTGTGTTACAGGGCTCCTCATCTTCCCTTGTTGTTACTATTATCTCCTTCTTCTCTCTCAGGTGAGAGATGGGGGAAAGAACTCCACCAAGTATGCTTCTACCAACTCTCCCAAGCATCAACCCAACGATTTGTAATGATTCATACCATGTGGTCGCTATCTCTCAAAGAAAATTGAAGAGATGCAACTTTTATCACCTCTGTCTCACCCAACAATCAGAGTTTTCCATCCCGATAAATCTACCTGTGCTCGTTGGTCTTCTGGTAGGGTGACCAAGAACTCGATGTCGTCGCACTATCAGAATCAAGGTCGGGCTTTCGTCTCGGGGGTTATTTGCATCTATAGTATCGGCCTGATCGTTAATACTCTTTCCCGAACAATAGCCTCCAGAATCATCCATTATGTTAGTAATGGGAGGCCTTCCGGGCTGCTGTCCTCCTCACTCCTGTCCTGGGTCATGTTCCTCATCCGCCTATAGCCGTCAGCTCTTGTCTTCTTAAGCTTCCGAAGTGTTCTATCCAATTGTCCACTGAAACAAAGTTAGAACTGCTCTATGCATTTCAAAGGATTTCCAAATCAAAACACACTCAGATTAATAGGATTAGTCAAACTAAACAAAATATTTTCAACATGGCTCGTTAAAGATCGCGGTTGATGTATACCGTCAAAAGCTATTTTTGTTCTTTTTCCTTATAAAATGTCCAAATTAGCATTTCCCTCTTTTGTTAGAATATTGATCTATTTAATTCTTTCAATCCCCGGCAACGGCCCCATAAAAACTTGTTTTCCTTTTTCTATATAGACTAAAACCCCTCAAATTAACATAGTTACAAGAGCCTACACTTCTCTTGCACTATGTCACTGATAAGTTTGCTTGATAAAATAGTTTTCTCTTAATGTTCATGATTTAAAAATAAGGGTCAAGTCTATGACACTGCAAGTGCACATGTCATACAAGTAGTAAAATCTGAATGTAAGTCCAGGTATCATTCCCACAGAGATTGGCAACGAATTAAAGATCTACTACCCCAACTATTGAAATTCCATACTATTTGGACTAAGACATCATAGTGAAAGTTTTTTCTAAAAAACAAAAATTAAAGATCCTATACTATTGAATATTGTCAAACTAAAGCAAAACAAAAGTAAATTAATAAAAATAACAGATCTATAAGAATGGATTTCGAATCGCTTCCGTGAGAAACGAAAACTATCGCTGAAATACACAAACAACACCCAACACTAAAGTACACGTCCGTTTAACGTATGGATTTGGTTTTGTCCAAGATTTCCTAAATGTTGGAATTGATTTCCATATTCACCATGATATCCTTGCTTCTCTCAAGACAAGATCCAAATCAATTTACTCACAGTATTCCAAATTCTCTTGCAAGATCTGGGTATTTTTCTCTCTCAATACTTCACACCCATTTCCTCGGGTTGACAAGAGAATTCCTTTTGTTGGCTCTTCTCAGATTTTCGCAGTTTCTACCACTTAATCGTGGCTCAACCTCCATATCTATGGGTTCGTCCCTTTCCCCGATTAGATCTAAGCCATACTCAGGTTAGAACTTACCTTTTAGATTAAGGTGAACTCTATGATTACTTATATTGTTAAATACACCCCTCTAACTTCAATTATGAGAGAATGGGGGATTTATCAAAATGAACTCTCGTAGCTCGCCAGCCTCATCAATGGTACGAACAAACCTTAAAAGAATGCCTCGCTCCGTGAATCTGGTCGTGTCACAGGGCATCCCGATATCAGCAGCATACATTCCTCAACTGGTAAATAGGTACTACTATCGAACTTAACAATTCAAACACGACACCAAATAAGTAAATTAATGCACTAAAGAATATTGTATACAATTTACGACGTTATTACCAAAGGACTATCGTTTAATCCCGCAACGCGCCATCAAACTTGTCAGAGTGCACCCAAACATCTCCTAGAGTAAATCATTTTCAATATTGGTTTCTGGGGCCTAATATAACGTATGCACAGTTTAATAAGTAATAAATTGATTTAAGTCCAAATTTATCGATCCTACGTAGATCTCAAGAATTCTAGATCAACTACTCCGACTACTCAAGCTCCATATTATCGGGATCAAGAATGACATTATGTTCCGCTAAGAAGTCAGAAATTATACAAGAAGTAATAAAAGAATTGCAATCGACAAAATCGAATCTAAAGAATAATGAAATACGAATAGTTAAGAAAATAAATGGAAACTGAGTACTATCGCTTAGAGTACACACATTAAGATCAATGCTACTGCGGAAGTATCAATTCCTCGCTGTTAACACCGCACTCATTTGCGGTATTTCAGTTTTAAAAAACTGGCTCTAAGGCGCTTAGGTACACCGGATTCTCCACTCCACATTTCATTATCTAATTTTAATTTCGATCCTCTCGAATACGTGGAATGAGATAACTACTTTTAATGTGGACTTCCTAATTCGGGTATTTTTCTTGCAATACTATTCCCATTTTATGGATCAAACCTTAGCTCCTAAGTTACTTCAATAAGGATATACAACTGTGTTATTTTCCTCAAATTAGAATAGATCACCCTCTCCTTGGATTAGATCTCGCCCAACACTGGATCATTTCACTATTCGACCGAGGTGAACTCTCTCAGCTTGTTTAAATTGATAACTCATTCAACTCATTCCCCGATTTCAAGTGAGAAGAGGATTTATCAAATAAACTCGCTTAAAGCCTGGCTAGATCTCTAATAGCGGTGTTAATATACCTCAAAGAAATGTTCATAACTCCCGTGATCATTACCCTGTGTCACCTCGCAGGACCTCCTCGAAATCGCAGCAATGAAGCTAAATTCTTAATACGGCATAAGAAACGATATTCAGATCAAAAACATTAAACCCATAACCGAAAGTAAATTCATAAACTCGAAATTTTAATTTGTCGGAAAACAACTACGTGAAAGATAATCGACAATAGCACCACTTATCGGAAGCCGGGTTCCCCTAATCATCGAATTACACACTACAAAGATTCCTCCGGGATAATAAGAATAACTGCATTATGAAAACCTGAGAGTCAATTCGTAAATTTATTCAACTTCAAACATTCCAGTAGTAATTTGAAAAGAATTTAATTTCAGATTCAAATTTTTCTCAAAAAACGATACATCTTGGCCCAAAATAAAGAAAACTAAAAAGATAAATCTAATCTAATCTCTAACTATCAACATTGAAGAAAAGAAAAGAAAAGAAATATTAAAAGAAAAAAAAAGAAAATGAGCCTTCAACTACCCAGACCTCTCATCCTGTCGCCGCCTAAGCCACTATTATGAAACGGGTAGCCGCTGCATTTATTTGGGAGCCAATGGGGCCCTAATCCCAATGCATTCCAGGATTCCATGGACTGGCCCATGTTAATGTTCAGTCGCGACTCAAATCCCTTTGTCGCTGAGCATCATCCATGTCGCGACATCGATCTCACGGCCGCGACATTGGGCCTTAAGCCCTCGGGCACCTCCAATCGATACTCGATGTCACCTCTGGCCCTCGTCGCGATATCACCTTATACCTTCGCAGCTCATCAGAAGTTCTCCCGATGTCGCGACATTGATGTCTGGTCGCGACATCAGCTCAATTCCTTCCAGAGTTTTTAACCCAACGCCTGGCGATGTCCTCGACCTCACCCTTGTTTTGACAATGCTAATTTCTTTGCACGACCGATGAGTTCCCGTCGCGCATTATCAATCTCTTGTCGCGATATCACTTGGGCTTCTTCGCGAGCTCAACCGGTCGCTTTGGTGTCACACGCCATTCCTTTGTCGCGACAACATCTCATGTGCTCAGAGCCTTCAATCGTCGCCGCGGTTGTCGCGCGACATTAACTTGTCGCGACATCACTTAAGGAACTTACAAGCCCACCGGATTACCTTATGTCGCGACATCAACTTCTCGGTCGCGACATCACTTTATGGCTCTACTGTGTCTCAATCAGAGCCCTCGATGTCGCGACATCAATCTCTTGTCGCGACATCACTTTATGGCTCTGCAGCTTTGGACTGGTGTTCCTTATGTCGCGACCTCAGCTTAAGTCATCTGCAGCCTTCAACTGATGTCTTAGGATGTCGCGACATCAACTTAAGTCTTCCTCGGCTCAATCTCCAAATTTCGCTCATCTCAGGATCCCCGTCGGCGACCGCATTACAATTCCTTCAATTTTCTTGAAGTCGCGACCTCATACTGGACTTTGCAACCCCCCAAACCGCAAACACACCAATCCGGGGGCTGCTTTCTATTTCGCCCGCCATTTTCCCCGCATTTTCACCCGCCGCCTGTCGATTTTCCACCGCATTTTCTTCTTTGAGTACTCCCAAGCCCGCTATACTTCAAGGCGATTCTCCCTTGTCGCGAATTTATCAAAATTCCTTCCATGTTTCCGATGTCACGACCTTCTCTTTAGCCGATCTGCCGTGACTCTTTTCTCGCATCACGATGTCGCGATCGCCGCTAATTCATTGTCGATGTCACGACAGCGTCCAGATGTCGCGACACGGTCTTTCTTCCTACTGGTCGCTTCACCTGAGTTTCTTTTACCTCACCGCCTGTTCTTAAAGTAAGCTTCGTTTCCGACTGGAGTTTTACTGCTGCAACCTGGATATGCATTTTGATTGATGCCAAAGCTTCAATACATCGCTCCTTTATCTTCGCCCTTTCTCACGTAACTTTCGTCAAATTACATCTCATTAACGCCTCATCCACCTTCCGCTTCTTTCAAGAAGATTCTTCTTTTCTTGAATTTCTCTGCTTACTTCAATGCTTCTGGTTAGTTATTCCATAATTCTCGCATTACAAATCATCTTGTTTAGATAAAAATAGATCTAAAAATGAACTAAAATAGATGACTTCAAGCTCATCAAACTCTCAAACTTAAAATTTTGCTTGCTCGCCAAAAGAAAAAAAAAGATTTGTTTGTCCTCAAACAAAATAAAAGAAAATTTTTAAGGACATTTTTCTTATTTGTTCTGCAGTGGCACTCAATTTAATTGAAATATAATGTATGCATTATTTTCTCTTGATATCTAAATTTTCAAGTCCAAATAAGGTGAGTTTCTACTCTTCATAGTATACAAAACTAAACTATTGAAATTGTTTTACAAACAACATAATCATTAGATCCTGTTGAAAAATAAATTGTTTTCCTTTCTCATCTTCATACTGAGTCACTTAACTCCCTAAAGTCCTTCATAGTTTTGATTGTTTCCATATTTCCAAATTCCATAAGTTTGTTTTTCATATTGATCTCCACTAATGTAGGTGATTTCAGCCTTCAAGATCAATCGTGCCTTTGGGCTTATATTGTTAGGGCTTGGGTAATGGGCATGATGGAAGGGAATTTTTAGGCTAAGATTACCCCGAACCTTTTCTCTCCTCTTCATTTTCTTCTTGTAGTCTTCCTAATAACCCCTAAACTTTCATGTTTGGGCCATCTCTTTTGATTTCCTTCAATCTTAACTCCATGCCCCCATTTCTCACTTGTAATTCCACAGGGATAGTGCAATGTTTTCTAACTTTAGGCCTTCAACACCTTAGCGAACTTCTGTCAAGAGTCCCATACCGTATGGCATTAGGGTACTAGGTGTTGAAAACACCCCCAAGAACTTAATTGTTCAAGAGAGTTAGCCACAAGATAAAACTTATCCCTATAAATCTTTCTTTTCTATTGCATTTTCTGCTCTTGCTTTTTTTTTTTTTTTTTTCTTTTCAGTCTCCCTTTCTTTTGAGTTCCTCAAAACATATACTCCCAAACTTCATTTCTTTCTTCCTCCTTGAATTCCCGGGTAATCATAGGTTCTTATCATACTGATTGGGATGAGCTGGGTTTCCATTGGTTTATTTTTTGAAAATAAGTCATTACCTAATTTGAACTAAAGTACAGTGCATCAAGATAAGAATAGGAATGGCTAGGAATGACTCAAACTATCCAAGAATGGCCTCGCATCATCTCTCACACCAGACACCTAGGATTTCGCTCAATCAATAATCTAACAAATTTAGAATTTGACTGGAACAATTGTGACTAACTGATAAGTGAGTACCTTGACTCATTTTTGATGATGAGTAGTTAACTTAATTGATATTCAATGTGTTCCTCGACTTATTGCTCATACCACAACTCAAAATATGTTTTTGCTCCTTCCTATCGTATTACTTTCCTCTATTCCGACTTATCGGGCTAGACTTAAGTAACTTTTGCACCTTGTGTTCCAATTTAAATCGTATTCATTTTGCCCTTATTCTCGTAATTTTTCAGATTTCAATTTTTATTCCTAATCTTAACCGTCTATCTCAATCTCATTTCATGACATCTCAACGCTTTTATTCCTCGAACTAATTCCTACTTTATATTTTCCTAACTATGCATCACAAAGCAACACAATATTGAACAAACAAATTCAAAATAGCACACACAACAATTCAATTCAAATTTATTTATTTGATTCAATTGCACAAATGATAATTCAAATGGGAATAAGAGGGTAAAGCAAAGGTGAGGTTGGGTTCATTTTTTTTTTTTCTTTTCAAATAGCCAGAGCAAAGTATGTCGGGGGATCTAGGTCCGTACTCTAAATGAGTCGGGAATTCAGGAATTTTCAATTCTCTTCTTTCCTTTCTTCTTGGTTTCTCTCCATTTGTTCTTCAATGAAAATCTCTAATAGAGAGATCAACCTTGCTCAACTCATCCCCGCCTCTTCCCCAAACCATTCATTGTATTCCATTTTAGTTTAAGGACCTCTAAAAATTGAGAGATTATTGTTAATCGTATCCAAATTTTCTAGCCATTCTTTTGCCTATAGGATTCAGTATCTCTTGCTTCTTTGTCTCATCATTCAGCTTTATTTTCAGAAAATCCTATAGACTCTCAGATAGAACTCAAGCCTTGATTCGCTTCTCCCAAATTTAGCTTCGCTTCAGATTCTTTCTTCTTTATCAATGTTGAGTTGAGAATCGCCAAATTGATTGTTATAAAAAGCTTCATGACTCAGTTTGAGTTTCTGTAGAAGATCGCGATCTATTTCCTTCATTCATTTCCTTTCTTAAATTCCTCTTCCCCTTTGTCGCTTCAAAATTTTTCCTATCCTTCTCTTCGGCTCAGCTCTTCCCACTGTTGTTCTTTCTTTGCAGCTCAATCTCATGCTCCTTTTCCTTCCCCGCTTAGCCCCTTCCTCCCACCGGTCTCTTCTTTCAATCTCTTTCATAAATGCCTCTCCAATTCCCGCTAGGCTCACCTTCCGTTTTCTTCATCCATTCTCGCATGTATCAGAGCTCCAAGATCGAACTGTTCTCGTGCTCCTCGAGCTTTCTCCATGTTGGAAATTTCAGCTCAGCATGTGGAGGAGAACTCGCAGGGAATGGAGAAGTCTACTGGGCTGCCTTCATCCCGCCCTTCATTGTCTCCAAAGAAAATGAAATCATTGTTGCGTGAGTTTTCTGGTTGCTCGTCCGACGCACCCTCCGAGTCCCTTTTCCGGGCCCTTCCGCTCAGGGCTTCATCTCTTTCTCTACCAAAGACCCCTTTTTCTCTTCCGGGTTTCGTCTCCTTTGCTAACTCGTTAGGGAAGGAGGGTGAAGCTCGGTACTTCTTCTTCGATTCCCATACCTTTCACCCTGTACCTTCAAACATAGGAATGCTGATTGTTGGCCGGTGAGGAATAAGACTCTTTGTTCCCTTCCATGATACCTCATGATAGAATTCTCAATGACAACCCTATATCGATCTTGTATCCTTTAGGATACAAGAACACAAATTCTTCTTGCTCTCTCACTGCACACATGTTTTATAATCCAAAATGTGGCTGTGGAAGTAAAACCACACCTTCGCCTCGCTAGGCTTCCCGTTCACCGTTCGCCTTCCTTCTTCTCGCTGTTTAGCCGCACTTTTACCATTAGTGAGCTTCTCGCAATCTTTCCAAAATCGTTTTTCCAAAAGTTTCTTAAATTTGAACCATGCTTGTGCACGCATGCCATAGCCCTCGTTGAGGTCTTAGCCTTCATATGAAACCTGTAATTCTCTAACGAAAACTGCCCATCCTTTTCCTTCCTACCAAATTTGAATAAAATTCTCTTACCAAAGGTCGTATACCCCGATTTTTAAGGCACAGAGATTCTCCCACCCTCTCGTCTATCATCTCTCAAAGGCGGTAAACAGATTTTCGAATCTCCTCTCTCGTAACAAACTCCTTGTTAGCATAATATTTTTCCACTGGAGTACGCTCAGCTCGACACCTAAATCTTCTACTTCTTCTTCTTTCTCTCATCTTTCCTTCCCTTTTTGCTCTTTTTCGAGAAATTCATTTTGAGTTTGGTGTGTTTGACGGCACCTCTCCCGCTTGTTCTCTTCCTTACGACCAGCTCCAACTGCTCTTCTGACAGTTTCTTCTTCTCGTTGTCTATGTTCCTCATAATCTCGTTTAGGTTAGACTGAGTGGGAATTTCAGCCATTGAAACTCAAGAAAAGCTTTTTAAGGTTTGAGCTAGGGTTTGGGCTGATCTGTAAGGAGGAAGCATGAATTAGCCATGGTTCGAGGAATGAGAAAGCTCAAATAAACAATTCAATCAATGCTCAGGCTAATTATCGCTTCCATTAAGAACACGTCGCGACTCCAATTCTCGCGTCTTTTATTTGAGATCATTGAATTTAGGGCTTTTAAAGAGTGAGTGGCACATGTCCCTCTTATGTTGCGACATACTAGTTTGCTGGTTAACTAGGTTGTGAATTGATTTTTCATGTTATACATCTATATATATATATATATATATATATATATATATATATATATATATATATATATATTTTGAATCCATTCTCCTGTCATACTTCACAAAGGGTGTCATGACATGTACCTTTCTTCCTTCAATACTAACATTTCTTTCTGGGAATATGTGTCTAAGTGATCACTGCTTTTGCCGCTGACATCACTTATGTCGCGACATAACCTTCCGTCGCGACCTAAGCCCTTAACTCAATGATCTCAAGAACTTTTCTTATTGTTCCTAACACTTTTAGATATTACTTCGCATCTCCAAGAAAAGATTTAACAAACAATTCAAGCATATCTACATAATCGGGTTAGGATAAAGTTACCCCCTTTTTTTCATGTCATGGACTTCTTGCAAGTTGGCCGAAATTGTTCCTGATCGCTTTTACATTCATGTCTTTGAACCTTGCAGCTTACCGCAATATTCGGCAAAAATCTAATTAAACTACAATTGATTTCTAAAAAATTAAATCTATCCTTATAAAACAATCCGACCTAATTTACAACTAAAGAAAAACATTTCCAAAACTTAAAACCGTAAATTAAATCCTTATGCTACTTCCCATTAGTCGCTTCGGGCCGAGTCCTTAGTCGGACTCTTGTCATTGCGGGTATTTTTTTCTCAAGAATCATTGAGTTCTCTATTTTCCTTCCTCGCTTTAGATAATGTTTAACCTTCATTCCATCACCTTGAATTTTCACAAGATCAAATTCTCGTTGTCAATGCCCAAATGTGATTGACACCACTCCGTGTATGGCCCACTCCAATTGAATTTTAATTTCCGAAACAATTTCAAAGATAGAATTCAAATGTAGGTAACTGTTCCCTTCTCTCAACTCTTTTCTCAAAATTCTCCGATCATGCCATTTCTTTGTCTCATTAGATATTCTAGCATTAATATAGCTCTATTTCCTTTCGCCTAATTCACACCGAGCAATCTTTCTTTCTTTGCAGCCTTAAAATCGAAGTTTAACTTCTTGATAGCCCACATTTCTTTGTCTTGTCTTTGTATATTCTAGCATTATCATAGGCCACATTTCGCTTCTTCCAATCTTGCATTGCCATTTTTAAGAATCTTTCCTTCTGCAGCTTCAGTAACTGGTTAACTTCTGATGGCTCACATTGCCTTGTATTCTAATTCAAGAGGCAGACATGCATGGTCACAAAAACACCATGTATGACCTCAAACAAAGGCTGAGATGCACCTGCAGTTTCCAAAGTGCATCATCAAGCTCAGCACTAATCCTTCCTCGCCTGGAGCTCACAGCCTTTTCAAGTATTCTTTCGATCTCCCCGTTGAAATTTCTCATGGTCCATCGTCCGGAATATGTTTAAACCATTACATGTTCGATCCCATACCGGCTTCATGAGTTTTGCAAATATTTTGTTTGCAAAAGGGCTCCCCATCACTAATGATAGTTCGGTGTTCCAAATCAGCTTCAAAATATTCCTTCGCAGAACTAATCGATACAAGATCATTCCTTGACAAGCACGCTTTCCACCCATTTGAACACCATCAAGCAGCGTATATGTATAGGTTTCAAATGATGGTGGGAAGGGTCCTATAAAATCTGCCCTATACATCAAAAAATTTGTATCACCATAATACCTGAGTATCATTCCTCACGATATTTCCAATCTGCATCTATCACACAATTTAACCCACTCAAGACAATCTCAAGATATACTAACAAAATCCTGATTTAGATTCATGCAATGCTTTTTCTCCGTAAAAAAATGTCCCCATATGTGATGCATGCATTCATTTATAATATTGCCTTGTCTAATTTTCTTCGCATACATCTTCTTATTATCATGCCAAGACTCCTCGAATAATAAGGTCATCCCAAATATAATATCCGCTGTCAGCTCCGAAGTTCTCTTCTGGTAGTCACTCAAGGCATTACCCACAAGCCGATAATTCACACATCAAAGATACCAGTGGAAGTTGGAAGGAAACCTTAAACAATTGCTCATCTAGGAAGTTCTCGTTAACATCACATTTTCCTCTTCATCATCAAGCTACTCTTGACAAGTGATCAGCTATCACATTGTCACATCCTTTTATCCTTGATTTCCAACCGTACTCCTCTGCAAACAGTGAGCACCCACCTTATCAATCTTGACTCAGCTTCTTTTGACACTATATTGACGTTGCAATGATCAAATAGAATTGGCCACATGAGATCCCAAAATATATCATTTAAAAATTTTCAGCTACATGTCACTTATGGATACATCTCCTTTTCTTCATTGTTGAGCAGTTCCTCTCAAGTGCTTTCAACATGTCTCACTAAGTATAGTATATGGTCTCTGTAATACTTTCTATTTTCTTTATCTCCACCACAGCTCCCATGGCAAAACAATTAGTATCACACATTATTTCAAATCCCTGCATTCCATCTCCCTCAAAAAACATTATAGGTGCTGCACCAATCCATCTCTTATTTCTTCAAAAGCATCCCCGTAGTCATCAAACAACTCAGATTCTTTCCAAGAATCCAGATAGTGTCCACTGCTGAAAGTCTCGACAACCCTGGTAAAATCCAGTTATGCCTTAAAGAAGCTTCTACTCCTTTCTTTATCAGGGTAGGGTGGAGCAAGAGTCCCGGGATGGCGATACCTCGACTCGGTCAATCTCTAGTCCAAAGAGTAAATTTTATGCCTAAGAACAATACTCCTTCGTCACCATAAATGGGCATTTTTCCCAATTCAAGCAGTTAGATGCTCATTCTGCATCTTAGAAGTACTTAAGCCTCAGATTGTTTAAACATTGATCAAAGCTTGGATCCATACAATCAGAAATCATCCATGAAACATCACTTATTCTACCAAATCCAGAATATACATCATACACCTGAATGTAGTCTGAGACATGATAGCCCAAATGCATGATCCTTCTAAAGGCAAAGGTGCCATAAGTGGCATGTGAATGTGGTCTTCTCGATCCCCGTGCAATAGCAATCCTGATCAGATCCCGAGTACCCATCTAGAAACAAAAGTGAGGGTGTCCCCGCTAACCCGTCCAACATCCGATCAACGGCGGCAAAGGGAATGATCTTTTCTCTTGGCTTCTGTTCAAATTTCCTTGTAATCAATGTGATACCCTCCATCTCGTCACTGCCTGCTTAAAATCAGTTCATTTTTCTCATTACATCACAAAGAAACCCCTTTCTTTGGAACCACATGGACTGGCTCACCTGACTGTCTCCGAAATAGCACAGATAAAACCAAAGATTCAAAGCAATTCAAAAATTCCTTTCTACTACCTCCTTCATCATCGGATTCAGCCTCCTTTCGTGTTCCATTATATTTTGGGTCTCTTCAGTTGTAATCTTATGCATGCAAATTGATGGATCCATACCTTTCACTTTCTTCAATGGACCAAGTTAGCGATTCCTTATGCTTCCTTAATACTTCAAAGAATCTTTGTTCATCACCGAAGTCCTGGTCGAATGATCACCGGTTTTTTTCGGCAATTCTGGTAAGCATACTTTAAATGACATGGCAACTCTTTCAAAACTAGCCCTTCGCACCGGGGTTTCTATTGAATTTTTCACATTTTCCCCATTATCGCTTCGCTTTGCTTCAAGCTCACTACGCTTTCTATAGAATGAAAAACCACGTATGGATATCTCGTAATGACATGTTCGTGATACTCGGAATTCATCTTTTTCATTGATAAAACTGGAGCGTTATAATCATTGTTAACATCAGATCGAAGTATAGACAAAATCATTTACATTGCAATCTTTCTTGTCTCGTCTATATTTTCATACTTTTTATCGCTAAAAGCAAATGCTTCTTCTCCAACCCTCAAGGTAAGAACTCCCTTGCATGTCAATCGTAAGGCCCAAAGAGCGTAATGGTCTTCCCAAGATGTGCGCCTTTCTGCGAATCTTCTTCCCATGTCCGTAATGATGAAGCCCACTGAAAACAAACTTCCCAACAAAGGACCAAGACATCTTCAATGGACTCCTTCAAAGTTCACTCATCGATCCTGTCTCACATTAAGAGTAACAAAGCCAGGGAGTAAGCTCCCCCAAACTTAGCTTCTGGCACGCAGAGGCATTAAATCGATACTAGCTCCCGAGTCACGTAGAGCTTCCCGGAGCACCCTTCAATACAAGAATCAAGAAGCCCCCGGGTCTTTCATCTTTACCGGTAGTTCTTTTCTGACATCAGACCGTGCGCGTTGAGATTCACTATTCCTTCCTCTACTATTTTTCTTTTCTTGCTCAAGATGTCCTTCGTACCTTGCAGATAGAGGCATTTCGAAGCTACCACTTCAATAAAGGCATAATCGATCTCCACTGAAAGTTTTCAAGAACCTTGCGAACCGCCTCCTCTCATCCTCGATTTCGCAGCCTTGTGGAAATGGGACTGTGCTTTGATCCTCGGATGTTCTTCCTTTCTACTCTTTCTTTTCATCTCCTTTAGCACTCTTCCCTTTCTCGGGCTTTCTTCGTCGTTTCATTATTTTCTTCATTCCTTCTAACTCCTTCCCACTCCTAAGCCGCAGACAAATTATGCGCCTCGGTTCTCCTCGTGGTCACTGGGAAGGCATCTTTCCTCCCTCGACTCAGGCTCGGGGCCACCGGCCTCACTTGTGTCTCCGTGTCTCTTCAGTGGATGCATCATGGTGTTCAAAAATTTGAGAATTGGTGCTAGCTTGCTTCAACTCGCAAATTGCTCATGGAGATTAAACAAATTTCTTATTATCCCCATGAACCGCAAAGACTGCTCTTCAAAAGATCGGGCCCTCCGACCCTCGAGTATTCATTTCGTGCTCATTTCCCACACAGCCACTGAACCTTGCGGTCGTTGATAACCCCGTGAGGGTTCGCCCATGCTCAGCTCATAAGCCCCTCCACCATAAGAGAAATTCTCATGGTTCCTCGCTTTCGCATACCAGCCGTAGGTTGGGTATCGGGTTTAAAATGGTAGTTTCTCGCTCACCCGTATAATTAATCCCTCTTTCAAGATCATAGAATTGTTCTTCGCCACTCCTCTCAAGACTTCCCTTTAATAATCCCCTTTCACCAAGCCTCCTCCTCCCTCCATCACTAGAGCAATATGTCTTTTCCTTCCTTTCCAGTCATCTCAATCCACTGAAGACAACAGGTATCCAGCACTTATTCCAAACAGTTTGTCACTGTCACCTGCACCTCTTCCGCCTTTGCAAATGTTTTTAGTGCTCTACATGAGTTTTCATGTCAGAGTATTTAGCCAAAGTCTTCAACTCTTCTATTTCTGTCACTTTTTCTGCCATGCTCCCGCTTTTTCATAAGCTTACTTAATGATCTTCATGGTATCATCTGGCAAATATATATAATCTCATTCCAGTCATAGATTCATCCTTATGCATTATTCTCTCAAACAATCGTTAAATTCTTCCTAAATCATACATATGCTTTCATCCTCCCTGTCAAAAAGAAAAACACTTCACTCATTTTCCTCATTCTTCCGTAAGAGTAATCTGTGGTTAACTGCCCGCAGCGCCCTCAACCACTGCGCATCGTAACCATATGGTGTTGATTCATACCATGTAGTCGCTGGGACTTTTAGAGAGAATGGGAATAGATGCGCTTTGATGACTGGTCTCACCCCATTCAACTCTTCACTCAGATACCATCCCGAGAAATCTCTTCCTGTGTGCTCGTTCGGTCTTCGTTGATGACCAAAGAACTCTATCGCTGGACTATCAGAATCCAAGTGTCAAGCCTGGGCCAAAATTATTAGCATCAATCGGGCAGCCGTCCGATTGTCGAGCATTCATCCCATATAATCGGGTCTCCAAGTCCTCCATCAGACGATCGGAGGTCTTCTTAGCTTCTTCTATACGTGACTCCCATCCTAATCCCGCCTTCATCCGCCATGGTCGAAGTTTTCTCGCCTCTCTTTATCTTTCAAGCTTCCGAGTGTCCTCTAATTCTCGTGTCACCTGAATGAGATCGTTGTTCTGCTTCCTATGCATTAAATTCTCATTCCCGAAATCAAAACACTTGCATTAATAGATAAGTTCGTCAACAAATATTTTCAATATGAGCCAGCACTAGTGGCTAAAAATAACCACGTTGAAAGCTATTTTTGTTCTTTTTCTTCAAAATGTCCAAATTAGTAATTCCTTCTTCGTCTCGAATATTGATTTATCGAATTCTTCTGGGACTCTAAGAATCCGCGCCATAAAAACTTGTTAATAGACCAAAGAACACATACAAATCTTACGACGTTATTACCAAAGTGACTATCAGTTTCCACTCCCTAAGCAATCCGCGCCATAAAACTTGTTGACTAGACCCAAACATCTCCTAGAGTAAATCATTTCACTATTGCCTGGCCCCAATATACCTAAGTGCAATGTGTCGACAAGTAATAAATCGATTTAAGTCCGTGATATCGATCCACAGAGATCTCAAGAATCTAGGATCAACTACCCTCGACTACTCAAGCTCCATACTATTCGACTATGAAATGACATTGTGTTCCAAACTAAGAATGTGAATTATACAAGTATATAATAAAGAATGAACAATCGAATAAAATGAATCTAAAGAATAAATGAAATACGAATAGTTAAGAAAATAAATGGAACCGAGTAATTATCGCTTAGAGTACACATTAAGATCAATGCTATTGTGAAGTATCAATTCCTCGTTGTTAACACTGCTAATTTTGCTCATGGTATTTCAGTTTTAAAATACGCCCAAGCGCGCTTAGCAAGTACAAACTGATCTCTCCACACTCCACATTTCATTATTCTAATTTTACCCGATCCTCTCGAATACAGGAAAACAGATAACTACTTTTTAACAGGGACTTCCTAATTTGGGTATTTTCTGCAATACTATACCTATTTTTATGGACTGTAAACCTTAGCTCCTGGTTATCTGGCCAAGCAAGGATATACAACTTCCGTGTTACTCTTCCTCAAATTAGAATAGATCACCCTCCTGATTAGATCTCACTAACACTGATCGGGTTTCTAATTTATTCGAATCGAGTGGAACTCTCTCATTTGTTTAAATTGATAACTCCTGGTCCAACTCATTCTTGATTTTAAGTAGAGAAGGATTTATCAAATAAACTCACAAGCTCATTAGATGTCTCTAATAAGCGAGGTTAGCCCGCACACTTCTGAGTATTTCATACTCGAGTTGTCATCTTTGTGTCACTTTCCAGGACCTCCTTGAAATCGAGCAATGAAAGCGATTCTTAATACGGGTGGGCGATGCCGGATAAAAACATTAAACCCATAGCTAGAAATAAATTCATAAAGCGAAGTCGCAATTTCTTTGGAAACAACTAAGGAAAGATAATTTCATACAATAATAGTTCATAATATTTGGGTTCCTCAATTCTTTGAATTACACACTACAAACGTTCCTACGATCATGAAATATGCATTATGAAATGGAGGCTGAATTCCATAATTTGTGAACTTCAAAAACATTCAGGTAGTAATTTTGAAAAAATTTATTCTGCATTCATATAAAGCGATAGCATCAGTTCGAAAATAAAATGAAAACTAAAAGATAAATCTAATCTGACTCTAACCTTTCTCAGCGTTGAAGAAATAAAGGAAAGAAAAGGTAAAAAGAAAAATAAAGAAAATGAGCCTTCAGCTTTACCGGGACCTCTGCGTGCGTAGCCGTCGTAAAGCTATTTGTTATGGTGGGGTAGTTGCGTATTTATAGGGTTTCGGTTGGGCCCCGTCAATCACGGTCTTTGTGTATTTCCAAGTGGGCATTTGACGTATTGTGTTGGTCGCGACTTCAAAAACCCTTGTCGCCATGTCATCCATGTTGACATGTCGATCTCAAATCGCGACATCGAAAGCAAAGATCTTCTGCGACCTCCAGCGATGTCTTGATGTCGCGACATCACCTTATACTTCTGCGGGATTCAATAGGTTTCTCGATGTCGCGACATCGATGTCTTATCGCGACAGCGGAAACTCGATCTTACGCGAACACGCGAGCGTTCGCGATGTCCGACGCAAATGCGTAAGTGACGGCCGGAATTGTTTCTTTGCGACTTTCGCGATGGTTCGAAGTCATGACATCAATCTCTTATCAGCGACAGCCGACTAGTTTCTGAGCTTCAAGCTGAAGATTTGCTTTTACAGGTATTATCGCGGCGTCATTCCGCGCATCATGACAACATCTCATGTGTTTGTGGCCTTCCACAAGCTGGTGCGCTCGATGTTTGTGGCGGCGGTAATCTTGTAGCGACATCGACAGGAACTTACAAACTCCCGCGGGTGCTCTTATTGGTGGCGGCGACATCAATCTGTATCTAGCGACATCACTTTATAGCTCTCTGGTCTCAAGCGCATTGGTTCGATGTGGCGACATCAATCTGTCCCGACATCCGCGCTGGCTCAAGCTTTAGGCGCGGTGTTCTGTTTCCCCCATCGCGACCTCAGCTTAAGTCATCTGCAGTCTTCAACTGATGTCTTAGGATGTCGCGACATCAACTTAAGTCTTACGCTCGTGCCGGTGTTTATCTTTATGATCACTATGGCGACTGCGTTGCAATTCCTTGTTTCTAGCGATGTCGCGACCTCACTCTCCCCGGGTATTAACCCCAAAGCTTTGCAACATTAATTAACCGGTTGCTTTGCATTTACCTGCTATTTATTTTACGCATTTCACTCCGCCCGATTTAACGCATTTTTCAACTTGCATTTCTTCTTTCTTGCCTTTCCCCAGCATCATAGCTTTGGGCAATTCTCATAAGCTACCTACGTAATTTCTTCCATGTTTCATTGTCACGACCAACCTTCTCTCTCTATGGTGATCTTATCGTGACTTCTTTTTCTTGCTACTTGCGCTGATGTGGCTAACATAATTCATTGTGAATCATCATGATGACATCCGAATCAGCGACATGAAGTCTTCTTCTTCTCATTTCTGATTTGCTTCACTGGAGTTTCTTCTTTCATTTGCGCCATTCTTCAAGCCCAGCTTCGTTCATTGGAGTTTCTTCTTTGCAACCTGGATATGCATTTGATTGTTGCCAAAGCTTCCACATCGGAGTTCCTTTATCTTTGTGCCTTCTAGCTGCGACTTATGACTTATTATTATCTCATTACTTTAAATCCACATACATGCTTTCTTCAGGCTCATTTCTTCTTTTCTTGAATTCTCTGTGTTTAATAGTTTGGTTAGTTATTCCATAATTAGCGCGCATAAGGAGTCTTGTTTAGATAAAAATGAGTGTTGAAAGAATGGACGCAAAATAGATGACCAAGCTGGTCGAAACTCCCAAAGCCAATTAGTTCCGTATTTGTCACAGGAAAGGCAACTAAATGTAAATAAAATCCGATGTTTTACTCAGGTCTTGCGTGAATTAAATGGGCAGATGCGTACAACCTTTGTAATTGTGGCGGGAAAAATGAATTCGAAATTTTTGAATTTCTGTAAATTTTAGAATGATGGCCACTAAGAAGCAGCATAAATAAAAATCCATCTCTACTCGTCTGCGCACCGGTTCAGATTCAAATCATAAAAGAAATAAACTAAAGTAAAGAAAGAAGCCCAAAATCTACTCTAGTAAACTATACACGAGTTCCTACCGGCTTTCCCTTTTCACTGAGTAAGTAGAAGCGGAAGCAACTTTACCAGCGTCTGGCCTCTTGTAAGGAATTGGGCGAACCTAAAAGAAACTGGGTTAATTTCCGAAAAGCTAGCTCTTACTGTTCAATGTGTGACTTTAAAAGTTGATGTCGACGCCAATTTCCTTTAATTACGCCAGGTTCGATGACCACATTTGTACGTTCTGCGACAGAGTTTTCTTCTGTTTGCTTGGATCAACAATAGCGACATACGTTTGTAATGACCTCATTCGATGTTTCTTGATGTTGATGTGCGACCTCGGTTACGTGGCGACATACGTTGTCTTTCTTCTACTAACCGAGTTGCGACTAGCCAGTTTTAGGTTCACGGCCTTTTTGTTTGTATGATGATTTGGGGTTGTGACTTTGATTTCTTGGTTCTAGGTGTGTCCCGGTGGTCTTGCACCTTCCACGAGTTTCCCGATTTTTATGCCGCGACCTCTTTTGCGGCCCATTTCTTTTTTATTACAGTGCCAACCTCTGTTCTTTGTTGCAACCACAATTTCACCAACCACTCTTTCCTTTAGGTCACGACCTTAAGTTGATGTCACGACTGGATTTCTTAACCAGCTTTCTCTCGCTATGCGGTGACCTAAATGAGTGGATTGTTCATCGTTCGGTCTTTGATCATTAAATGAAATTACCGCCAAACTTTGGTTTCTTTAATGCAAGAACTGTTTGAAACTGCTTTCGGGTTCACGACCTCCTTTCGGTTCTTGGCGCAATATGGTTGCGAAACTTCGGCACTACTGTTGAGACTTGATTCTGTTTTTATATGGAGGCATAAAGCAGCATATCGCGACGATGGAGCCCTTTCGTAAAAGCAATTTGCAGCTTAGTTTACTTTGCAAAGACCTCTCGTGTGGCTTTCATTGAGCGGATCCACGTTGCGTGACGCCGAGGAGTGATGTCGCGAACTCTCGATTGAGATTCCGGTTGGTGTCGCGACATCAAAGTGATAACCATGACATGGATTCTGCCTTTTGGATATTTCCTTTGAGTCCCGACCACATTTCACGCTGCCGCCAAATTCAACTTTGCTAGTACGACTTCACGCACGGGTTCTATTTCTTCCTCAAAGTGGAATTTGGTGATGTCGTGACTTGGGGTGTGACAACTTCTAAGCTTTGCATCATGACCGTTTACTGATTATGACAATTCTCATAAGCCCGGTTTTTATTCGTTTAAATTTTAACCCATTGCACAAATACAGAAATTTGAGTAAATCCACATTTACACCAAACAAATC
Organism: Tetrastigma voinierianum; assembly: GCA_016808115.1. Classification (NCBI taxonomy): domain Eukaryota; kingdom Viridiplantae; phylum Streptophyta; class Magnoliopsida; order Vitales; family Vitaceae; genus Tetrastigma; species Tetrastigma voinierianum. Next base: position 88,954 of record JAEQBH010009224.1, read on the forward strand.
AACATTAATCGTAATATACTGAGACGAATGGATTCAAAAATCTAATGAGTTTTGGACTATCTGAATTTCTTGAGGGAGTTTCTAGGCAAAAATGACGCCACTCTCAAAGTCTGAGTGAAACCATGATGATGGAACTCGAATAATAGCCAGATGATAGAAGAATACAAGCTTTCAACTATATATTGATTTAGAAAAAATAAAATAACTGGGCTGTGACAGAGAATCAAAAGGAAAAAAGCTTTTGAAATGGAGAGTTTGTTTGGAGAGTTATACCGCACCAATTGGTTCCAAAAGATAGAATTGAGCAAATGAATATATCTAACTAGGAGAACTTTCAAGGTGCATCAAGTACTACACAGGCATCTTGATTATGAAGGCCTACGAGGAGGCCACATAAGAGGATCATCATTGAAAATACTTGAAGAAATATTTCTCGATCATGTGGGAAATTGGCAAAAACTATTCCACACACGACACATAAGGGCAATGTTGAGAAAATGTTCTATGTTTGGGTAAAAGTAGGCTTTTTAACATTGTGTTCTCAAACATTCAAAATTTCTTTAACAAAGTACCTTATTATATCCTATATTTGGGAGTAAAGTAGGCTTTTTTTATCCTTTGTGTTCCCGACATTCAAAAGTTTCTCACAGCCGCGATACCTTGTTATAGTCTATGGTTTGGATAAACATATATCCGATAAGCTTTAAGCCACCATTTTCTCTCAAATATATGAATTTTCCATTAAGGTACATTTAATATATCGGTAAAGGCTTTTTGGCGCTGAAAAAAACTTTTCATATTTCAATGAATTGCAATGCCTGATATGCAATATATATTCTCAATAAAGAGGTCCAGGTTACTTTTAATCAACAAAAGTTACAACATTATCCACATAAACATCAACACATCAAAGGTAGTTTAGTGCCACCTTGATCACTAATGCAATGTCATGACTATAATTAGCCATATGTGCGGTGTTGAGTGATTTTTTTCAATTTATTCCATAGACATTCCAGCTTTTGCATCAAGGTGAGCTTGGTGCCCACCTTGATCTGTCTGATATGTGCCGTTGTAAATGTCGTGCGCGGTGTTTGAGTGAGTTCTCCTGATTCATTCCTGACATCGACACACATCAAAAGGTATGCCCTGGTACCACCTTGATCTACTATTTCAATGTCATAGCTCTAAGTGTGCACGGCTGTAGCGTGGGTGCTCAGCCCTGGAGTCTCAAATACTTGATCAGAGTACATCTCGGGGAAGACATTCCGATTCTCCTATTTCCACTGACAAATGGTAGGACATTGCCACCTAGTAAAGGGTTGGAAAGGGGAATATAATAACCTAAGTACAATCATTTATCATCATAGGTTATGCAGTACAAAAACAAATGTCCCTAAAGCATGGCTGCAAGAAGGAAGCTTTACAATTGAAAAATGCTAATCTCCTCTTCTGGATTCCCAAGTCGAAGTCTCATTAGTTCATGATTGTTGAGGGAAATGTCAGAAATTCATATCATGGGAAATCAAAAGTGAGGGAACTCCATTAGCCAGGCAATGGCGAGATGCATTAATTTTCTGCATGTCGGAAGCCAATCTGTCTCATCATTGTTGGGAAGCTAAGGGTGGCCTAGGACCCCAACTCTTTGCTTGGTGCCGAATCGATGAGCCTTTGCATGACTCATATTCTTTACAAGGGTTAGATTCTGCTTCTACTTCTACTTCTCAGTTCTTGATCCAGGCCACGATACACTCTTGTGACATCATGTGGGTGCATAACTACTTAACCACTAGGTAACTGACTCTTGGCAGAAGTTGGGAATCTTTCAGAATCCGTATTTTATCTTTTAAGGCATCAATTTGGAGGAGATCTCCGCTGTTTGATTTCAAAGCACAATCTAATGCAGGAAAACCAAAAAAAAGCTTGAGCCAAAGCCTCTGAAATGAATACCTTAGACTAAGGCACTTTGGAAAATGATAATGTCGCTTCGACTACATAAAAACCATCCTTCTAGTTGGTGTTGAATATGAAAGTAGATCGAAGCAAAGAAAATGGCTCATAACGAGCAAGTAATGACTCATCTAAATCACTAAGGAGGCATTGAGGACCGGGGGTAGGAGCTGGATATTGTCTAAGAAAGAAAAGCCAAAGATAAATCCATCTCTACCTCTATTTGGAAGGGGATTGATCTTGGTGAAGCTTGAAAATGGAAAATATAAGAGAGATAAAGGTGAAGAACAAAGAAGAGGAATGGGTGGTGGGCCAGGAACCCCATGCTCATCTTGGCCTTCTCGATGGCGGTGGCCCTTTAATCAAAAGAGTCATCTGGTCTCTCTCTCTTATCGGGTTTTTCTGGTATCATGGATATCCTCCTTGGGGTCTCTTTACCAGGCCTTTACATGCTCTGCGCTGAAACTAGCAGAGGGATCTTCTCTTCTAACCTAAATGGGATGATCATCAATAGTATTGGAGAAATCAGCCGATAAGGACTGGTTTACCACGATGACCCATCGTAAGTTGGAAGAATCCCTCACATCTTGAACGGGCTTAGATTCTCGACTCTTTGACATAGTTTCTTTACTCCATGGCCATCTTGAGGTTTCTTGGTAGCTATTCGGGAAGAAGTCAGTCATATAAATGAGGAAATCAACACAGGAAATGGTTATGAATAATCATGGAAATGATGCTTTTGCACAGTAGTGGGTGACAAGAACTTCAAGAAGCTGTCAAATATGATGTTTACCAAGTAGAGAAGGATTGAGCCATGGATAAGAGGTATCCCAATGGAACTGAAAGAGTTTGATATTCCTTAACTAGTTCATGTAGCAAACTTTCCAAATCTAGCTAGATAAAGTAAAATAGGGTAAGTAGAAATGTACTAAAAACAAGTGGTGGCCACAAAGACAAAGGAAATAGGTTGTTGACTGAATGGGGGATGTGAACCAATGAAGATGAAAAGAAGTAAAACAACCTCTGACAGAGTACTCTACAAGTAGCATTAGGGAGGCCATGGGACTCTCAGTCATTACAAATATGGTTGGGATAAAAGCAATCGATTCCAAGCTAACATATGTACAAAATCATGCCTCCAAGAATATTAAGTATACCAATGCTCGATCTACCAAACCCAAGAAGAGAAGAACATAAGATGGAGTGAGGAAGCATGCAATATTGAGGGTAATGGTATAAATTTTAAAAATACTTGTAAAAGTTAAGTTCTACATCAGAAGATTTGGAAAGGGAGGCTCTATGCAATAGCCACATCTATGAACCCTGAAGGCATCACCAACTCTATGGTAAGGTTCATTAGAAACATATTTACTCATGGCCTGATAAAAGAAAGCTAAGAGAAAAGTGCCTAAAGCATAAGGCAGACCTAAAGTAATTGTCTTCACTGAGGGTAGGGAACTCAGTGGCCCAGGTTTTGAGTTAGGGAAAAACCATATATACCGTAATCAGCATCATGCTCTCCAATGATGGATGGAATCTCATGGTGGCGTCGTGCCATTTGCGGATATTATTGTTGAGTACAGTTTGAGTGGTAAGGAAACCTCTATAGCGAGAGAAATAATCCTGAATATCAAGCATACACACAGCGTGGCACCTCGGATAGATAGGCTAGTGAGAATGGCAATGTCTCTCTCGATAAATGATGGAAATAGGGCTGGGCAAGAAGAGTTAATAATCTTGAACCAAGAATTTCGATTGCAACAATCATCTTAAGATTCCACGTCAAGTGAAGTTTTTTTTATAGTGGTAAAAAAAGATTTATATAATAACTCAAATCACAATGCTATCGAGTCCTTTGAAATCACGAGAACAACTAACTAACATCTTACCGACTTCCGTCAATGAAGCATGGTGACACACTAGGTCTTAACAACTTCTTCCAGTAGTTTATTTGTTAGTGAGTCTCTCAATGGAAAAGTGAAACTAGGTGGAGAAGATGTTTCTCAAGGGGAGGAATGCAAAGGGGAAGGAGAATAATGCTTGCAAAAACACAAAAAACAATGATGTATTAAGCACAAATCAGAAGAAAAAAACTTTGGACCAGATTAAACCCAGCGGTAAGGGATGGGATTAGGGGTGGGCTTCACTTGGAAGATACCCACAAAGAAGCTCTAAAAACAAAAACCAATCATGACAAAGGAGTTTTAAAATCTCAAAGTACATAAAGCCGAGGAATAATTCACGGGGCAAAGAAAGTCTATATGGCGGTGAGAGCTACCTTTAAAAAGTCATTTTTCACTTGATGGAATAAAGCTTGAAGTCTTTGAGATACTTTGACCCCCAAGATCTTTTGTTGGGGTTTGACTAAGGTCAATTCAGCCCAACGAAACAGGGTGACAGTAAGAGAAGTCCTAACCAGCTACCATTCTCAGTTAAGAAGAACTATCTTTTTAATATCCATTTATGCCAGTGAAGACTATATTATTATTAATCGAACCGTGAGGACTTAAATAAAGAATCACCTCCGGTTAAACAGTCAAGCCTTAAGTCTTTGTGTATGTTTCTGTTCCAGTTCTTTTGGCCGTAGTTTTAATTTGGTGCCAGGCTTCTCCTCTGAGTATGTTCAAAGACCCTTGGAGCTTTGTGGTTTGGATGGTACGGGTTTAGTGAGTTTCACCTTTAGTTTTTAGGATAACCGGCGAATTCAGTGACTGAGACAAGTTTGGTAGTGTAATATATAAAGGTCCACATGGTAATATATGGTTTTCAATCTAATGTGGTGGGCTCCATCGATAAGGTTGTTGCACTCTAAGTTGATAGTTAGGTAAAGTTCTAATTGGTGTGTATGATACCACCTTTTGACAAACGTGACTTATTGGTGACCAGGATCATTAAAGATTGCCAGGTGTGTCTCCAGGCCTTTGAAGAGCTTCGTATTTTTCCTTACTTTTGGGGGTTTCATAAATGGGGCTATCCGAGTCTCAATAAAATAATGGGACCTATGAATGTTTGTTGAAGCGAGAAATAATTTAATATTTTAAATTGCCCCTATATAATGTAATATTTTGTTACTTCTAGGTTGTTGGGCTAATATGTAATGTCTCTTCAAATGTGAGACATAGTGACCTGGAGATAAAAATAATAAAAATGACGGACCCGAACTGGATTGGTTCAGAAACCTGAAAGAGCCGGCTCTCGGGTTGAAGCCAGCTATAATATGTGTGTTGCTTCCTCAAATCCATGCTAATCAGTACGATAGTGATGGGGCCCACATTTGTTGACCAAATTTTCGACGAAGCTACGAGACCCTTCAAGATCACAGGCATGCTTCAAAAACTTGGGACCAGGCGATGTATTATATGTTAAAATATGGCCCAGCGAGAATTAATTTGGTAAATACTCAAAGCGATTTGAAACAAAGTAGCGATACTCAAAAAGCGAGTGAAAAGTGTTACTACGGCATATAACCTCGCACCCCATGTGAAGTGCACAGATTGGCCTGAGATAATAAGGCGGGACCTTTAGAGTCGAATGTCTCATACCAGCAGGGATTAAGGGTTTCTCTACAGTGAGGTGAGCACCACGATGCAGGGATATCTTTACTTTCCCCAAGGAGGGCTTAAATAGGATCTGGGTTAAAAAATCAATTTAGCGAAATAAAATTGATTTAAACTTCAATCTAAAATAAAAACCTGTGAGAAAACAACTTCTGAAGTGCAAATATATGAAAGAGGCACTGGGTATAGTGATAATCATTTACAATCAATTTTTAATTTCTTGAAAGCGCAGCATTTTATGAGGTTAAATGTTAGATTTATCAGAGCAATATAATATAGCTTGGATTTCTCATAAGCCATACACATTTCACTAATTAGAGATCCATGTTTGCTTTCAAGAGACATGAGTCTAATCAGTTACTTGTAGGGGATATAATCCTCTTTTAGGAGTGAATTTTCCTTTCCATTACTTCACGCACTTTTCTTAGGACTAAATGCACATACCCATAGACAGGGATAATGCTTCTCCAGTAATTAATTTGTATCTCAATGGCAATAAAATCTAATAGAGTTATCTCTGTAGGTTAGATCGCTCTTTCTGAGATCAAGGTCATTCCTATCCGGTTGAGGTGGGACTTCTAAACATTAACAGTTATCATCTAAATTAAATCTCATGCCTTGATAAATTAGTGATATATCAAAGTAATCTTCAGTAATTAGTTTCATAATGTTGAGTCTAACATATACCCCGATGAAGCTTGCTCCATATTCTTGGAATCTCCACATCTATTGTCCTTTCGGATTTGTTCCAAAATCATAGTGAATCACAGCCCTTTTGGAGTCTAGAGCTACCCAATATTAGAATGGCTCATTATATGAACAATGCCAATTGTAGCAAAATCGTTCTTCAGGCCAGCACAAAATAAATAAAAGTACGCAAATCCTAAATGTTCAAACTTGAATTAATCCCACCATTTGGTGTTTAAATGTTCGTTACTGGTTCCACAATCATCACTGATCAAACAACAGTAAATACAAGAAGAAATTAAAACAAATTGAGAGAAAAGTCAGATTTGAGGGCTTCAAATCTTCAAATCTCGCATTAGTAAAGGTGTGGATCTCTAAGTACAACACAAGAATCTCTTCAATTTTAAATAATCACATATAAAATTTTCTAACAAGGCTACAAAATCGAAACCTAAGCCCAAACTATAAAAATGGATAGGTTTTTAGACGGAAACAACCTAGCGAGAATGTTTTTCTCTCTCTCCTATTTTCGTTTGTAGGAATAAAATTTTAAAAGGTATTTATAGTCCTCTCAGTGAAAATGGGCTGAAATCAGAAACCCAAGGCATATCAATTTCGAACCTACAGTTTTTCTAGCATTTAAAGCGTGACATGGGATTTTTAGTCCACGACATCGCTGCTGAGCCTTATTGTTGGCGACTCACATTTGTGACATTTTTCATTTGTCGCGACACAAAATTGCTATGTTGAGACTAGCATTTTTTGAGTACTGTTTATCAACGTTCTAGCTTTTGTTGGCTTTTTGTTTGCAACATTTTCAGCACATCGCGACATTTTTGCTTTTTCATCATAACATTTTGCTCGCATTCGTTTTTCTTACTCAGGCACATCGAGACCATAACTCTTTGTTTTGAACTCGGATTTGGCGAAGTAATCGGTGTCGTTTGGAAGATCTTTGGTTAGAACGAACCCATGGGAGAATTTGGCCTGGCATTTGATGTTCAGTGTCTGAAAATTCAAATCTTCCCTAATTGAAGCGTACTGTGAGTTTTCCGGTCGAAGCTATTCTTTTGGAAATACATTGCTCGTTTCACGCAAATCTTTGTCAATAATCCTAGGAATACAAGTTTAAAGGCTATGAGTTTTACATGGGTATAACCATATAAAGTACTCAAAATAACATATGAAATGAACTCAAAATATAGATGATTTTACCTGTCGAAACACTAAACTTAAGTTTTGCTTGTCCTCAAACAATGGAAGGGAGTTCATTTCTTTTGTTTAACCAAGCTGAGTATAATCAAGTAGCCTGGGGTATTCTCACTTAATTACTTACAAGAATAATGTAGAGAATATGATCAAGATAATGTTGTTTATTTAAGCCAATGAGATTAATCTCATAATATTCATAGAAATTTATACCATGGTTCTCACTTGTGTGTTTGTGCAGGTCTTCCATCAATCAATTTACAACTATATGAGTTTATGAGAGTGGGTGGTGAGATAAATGCAGCGGATCTCTAAGATAATATCATTAGGTTCCATAGTGCTTGTTGTTCTTATCACTCTCTCCCACTAATGTAGGCACACCTGACTTCCAGAGATCAAGTAGATGCTCTCTGATGTCTTGCAAATGTAAAGGCTTGGGTAAGGGAGTAGTTGAGTGAGTCATTTTAGGCTAAAACTGCAAACATACATATTTTTGCATTGACGACTCTCTCTATCTGATTCTTACCTCGCCACAGGTAGCACACTCGAGCACCACCCAAAATCTGTTTAGGTGCATGTTTCCTATTCCTCATATACCTTTCACTTTAAATTCTGCATTCTTAGTGCTTTTAAAAGCCTTTTCTTCAAACAGGTTATTAGAGTGGAAGTAATGTCGAGAACCCCTTAAACTTTCTACCAATCCTTAGTGAGCTTTAAATTGGTAACTCTTGAGACCAATTAACCCAGGGCACCAGGTGTTGAGAGACACCCCTTATGATTTACTACCACTAAGGGAAGAGAGGGAAATTTCTGAAGGCTGAAACTTAAAACTCTTCATAAACTTTTTATCATATTTTTTGCTTCTTTACATGATATTTTCTGTTTTTCTATTTCTTTTTCTCCTTCCTTTTAACTCTTTTTGATTTCGGCAGCTATTTCAACCAGAGAATTTGAAGTTGTTTCCTATGGAAAATAACTCCCCCCATCTATCACTACCATTTCTCAATTATGGTAAAATCACTCATGTTATAGGTGAAAGTTTGGTTCCTTTACTGATGGATAATGATGTATAAGGAAGGTTATTGGCTAAACTTTGTTTCTTATAAACAAAATTTTGCAGCTCTTTACGGTTCGACATTAAGTACTTTGAGAACATCATATGTATTAATAGGGTTAACGAAGGCATAATCTTCCAAGGATTGGCTTATATCTGTTTCTCAATTGTATTGCCTAAGATTTCACCTCAAATAATGACACGTTCTAGAACCTATGGAATCAAAAGTAGATGGATTCTCATAGAAACTGTATCTCTAACCGAAGCAAAAACTTCTTTTCAAGGGGTACTTGAGTGCTAAGTGCATGGATTTTGAGAATCAATGACTAAATAACAACCTATTAGAGAATGACATTAAGCATTAAGTCCTCTTTATCTTGAATCATCCCATATCTCAAGGTTCAAGTATGATCTTCATTGACATCAAGGCTATTCAAAAGCCAAAAACTGTTCTTTCAAGAAACTCTAACTTAACAAAATAAACGAAACTCAAATATAAGTTGAAAACACATCAAACAAAATTAAATGCATCCATAAACAATGAATTTCATCCTTAAAATTCATCATATTCTTGAACATGTGGGGTGTGATATGATAAAACCAACCAAAATAAACACCCCGAACTTGAGATGAACATTATCATAATTGACCTAACGGCCAAGGCAAAAGCGAACGTAATGTAAAAGGGTAATGTGAGAGGTTGGGAGAAAATTTGACTCCACACTTTCTAGTCTCGACCACTTTGAATAGAAACCTTGAAGATTTTCAGACATGACATTACAGGTATATTTGGACTATAGTCTTTTGGCTGCTTGGAAACTAGTCGCTGTTTCAATGAGAGAGCTTCGACCACTACTTTATTTTGAAAACACTAACTTGACAAAGTTTAAACACTTCTTTAGATTTTCATCCTAACAATAAAATAATAATAATAATATAATAATAACGTAACCCAAAACAAAAAGAAAGAAAAGAGAATGGATAAAATCCTTGTGTTATAGCTTGGTGCCTCTGAAGTACTCGTTTTAGAGTCATCTAGACTAATTGGAAAATCTGGTCTTCCATTTATTAATCTTAGACATCTTTCTTTCTGTCGCTCAGCCTCAGGACTGATTTCTTCCCAGTGCCCCGTGGCTAATCGGTTGACCACAATTTTTCAAAAGCTTGATCCTCTTTATGTGCTATAGATCTGAAGCACATCTATAAGAAAAGGGGACTCTTCAAACATGTACCCCTCTTGATGGAGCAGCTACAAATCTTAGTACTTTGCCAGTTCTCTCTTGCTCCATCAAAGGTATTAGTTGAGTTGATATTGAGAGTGGCTTTCCTCCTCACCACAAATAACAAGGTGAGCTTCCTTGTTGATGTTAATCCATGTGTGACTTGAAACAAATGGTCTTCTTAATATTTGAAAATTTTATTCAGATCCACTATTACCAAGTCATTTGCAAATCCATGGAAGAGGCAACGAAAATGTCCAATCTTCACTAAAGATGTTTTCAATAGCCATGCATACTTGACTTTCTTCATCAAATTTCGGTTTATCCCTAATAACTCTTTAGTTAGGGTGTCTTTTTCTCAATTTCCAGCTCATTTCACCTTCTTCCGGGTTTTAGGATAGAAACCTACATTGCCGGGTATCGCATTCATTGGGATTTGTCAGAGTATTACTAGGAGACCCACAAAATTTTCCTTGAATGCTTGGAACTAAGTGTGTACTCCATTGAGCCCATTTTTCAATCTAGCATTAGTGACCTTAAGGTATAAATCTGAAAATTCATGTTCATGAAGACAAATCATCTTCTTTGCTCTCATCCATGAGGCTAGCTACTCCTTGGGGCGCTGCTCTCAGAAATGTGGGTTTTGAGCTCCCTTGATAGAATAGCCTCCTTGCACTCCATGGTGAGTCATTGGCGAATTCCTTGTCCCAGTGATGAAGAAGTAAGGCAAACTTGGATTCTATGGAGGCAAAATCTATCTTCTATTGAATGTTTCTCACAGTACCAACAAATAAAAAAGAAGAAGAAACAAAGAAAATAAAGTACAAATACTAATAAAAAAATTAACTAAGAAACAAATCACAACAAGAAATAAAAATAAAAATTGCCTAAATTAGCAAGTCACGTTCTTAAAATGTCAATCTTCCAATGAGAGAAATGATTGCCTTCAATCTACCAAACTTCTTACACAAAAAACTTGTTGACTGATTTCTAACACGACTACCAAAAGACTAACTAAAGTCCTGGCGGTAGCCTTGGACAAATGATATATATGAAAATGGCGAGGGGTGAATGTGGTAAATAAATAAAAACTAATTTGAAACAAAGAAAGTAAAGAAACGTACTCAAAAACTGAAATGAAAAGTAGCCACGACACTCCTGCTCCCATCCACGAAGTGCACGGGTCATAAAAAGTAATAAAGTGGACTCTGGAAATTGAATATCATACCACGAGGATCGGAGAGTTTCTCTAATTAGATTTGAGCAACCACGATTCACAGGGCTCTTCATATTGAGTGACCAAATGGGATGTGGATTAAAAATCAATTTAACTAAAATAATAACTGATTTAAAACAAAACACAAAATCTAAAATCCTATCGAAAACGGCCTCTAAAGTGATCGAAAATGTGTATGGATAAAGGCACTTCAAGATTAGTGATAATCATTTAACAATCAATTTTTATTTCCTTGAAGGTTCAACATTTGTGAATTGAATGCTGGATTTGTCCAAGAGCAATGGAAATTAGCTTGGATTTCTCCATACACCATACATTTCACTAATTAGAGATCCATGTTCCTTTCAGAGACATGAGTCTAATCCGTTGCATAGGATATAATCATACAAGAGTGGGTATTTTTCCTTTTCGTGCCACTTCTTGGGGCCAGCGCGCCCTCGCCAGACGGGGATAGCCTTCTCTAATGTAATTGGTATCTCGACCATCAAATCTAACAAAGTTCTCTCTCTCCTTGATTGGATCACATGCTATCCACGGATGAGGTCATTCAATGATTGGTGAGACATAAACATTAAAAGCGATACATCATCTAATTAATCCTCACACCATGGTAAATTAGTGATATAAGATGACATCTTTAGTTTCGTTGGTTATAATATTAGTCTTACCCCACGGTAGCTTTACTCATTACTCTTGGAATCTCGCCTGTGTCACTCGAAGACTCCTGGAAGTGAAGCAAGATACAACCTTTTACGGGTACAAGCTGCTAATATTAAGGCAACTCATTTATATGAGCGATAGACTATATAAATCAGTCTTCCTGAAGCCCTGAATAGGTGAAAATGCAGGTAATCCACGTAAAGGGTGTTGTGCTCCATTACAAGATTCAATAATTGCAAATCAAACAAATGAAAATGAAGAAATAAATCAAGGAGACAAGGGGTAGGAGAGAAAATCCAGATTTGGGCTTCAATCTTCTAAAAAATGTCAATAAAATAAGCAAATTTGAATCTCATTACTTGGAGGCACAGAGAAATCTCTTCAATAGAAAATAAAAATATGCTCTAAAACTACTCCAGATCTACAATCAAAGCCCTTGGTTAAAAAAACAAAAAGTAGGTTTTTGAAATATCATGAGAAATTTTCCTCCTCCTCGTTTTTGTTTTTTAACCCAAAATCTAAAAAATTATATATGTATAGTCCCAACTTTGTGGTGAAAATGAGTGGGGAGCTTGAAAAGCGAGCCACGAAATATTAATTTTAGACACTGCAGTTTTTCTAACATTAGTGAGTGACATTATTTGCGTTCGATAGTAGCATTTTTGGTCGCAACATCAGTAACATTTTTGGTAGCACCAGCATTTTGATCACGACATCATCAACAACTCTGGCCTTGACTGATGGCTTTGTGCGCGATTTTTGTTACTGTCGAGACCTGAATTACTATCGCGGGAAACGTGGCATTTTAGATGGTATGAAGCATTTTGGTGTGACCTTCGCGCTGGCTTCCATTGCGCGGTTTTATCACAGCATTTTTTCTTTATTCATTCTTTTTATGACGTGTTTCTTTGTCTGGCGTTGCTCGGGTGGCGGTTGTTCCAACTTCTCAAGGCCATAACTATTACGTTTAACTTGGATTTGAGCATAACGACGTATCATTTGGAAAGCTCTTTTGAATTTTTAGATAACTATGAAATTTATCTACCATTTGGTGTTGTCTGTCTCTGGGATACAAAAAATTCATCTTGCCTTCTCATTACTTGTGGCTGTGAGATTTTCAGTTGACTCTTCTTGGAAATATATTGCTAATTTTCTTGCCAAATCTGTTTACTTTCTGTCCAGAATCAGCTGCTATTCTCAAGTCCCAGCCTACCTCTCTAATATCAAACAAAGGCCCATGATGATTTTAGTAGAATCTAGATTTAAAGAAAATGTACTTTAATTGGCAGCCTTTGCAATTTAGATTCATAAGCAGAGTCTTTTGGAGATAATTAAGTTCTCTAGGGGTTTTGCCAGTGCGATTAGACGATCCCCGCTTTCTTGAACTAGACTCGCTATACCTATTGTTTCTCGGGAAAGTGCCGGGTGATTTACCAACTAATTTAATTATCGGCCTCTCTCAGGGTTAGATAACCTACCAACTTCAATACTATGTCTTTTCTGGCTCGGCCCAGTACTGGATGCTTTGGGTCCGAGAACCTCCACCTAATTAGAATGATTTCTACACCCTAGCTAATTAGGTTTTTGATCACCTCGTGTTCTCTCTTTCCTTCACCACAGGATCTTGTAGAGAACCACCCACCACATTAATATTGACTAGATATCAACGTGTAAATAAAATCAAGTATGAATAAAAAAAAGGTACAATCCTATGAAACAATCAAATAAGAAACCCTAACAATTAAATATAATCTTAATGTCTACTAAAATACATAAAACCTTGGGTAAGTTTAGAACGTAAAATGGTGTACATCAAAAGTTCAAGAGAAAAAATGAAACTAAAACAAAAGGCTCTAATCTTTGAAATATTGGTGGATTCTCGATCTTTATTCTTTTCGCCCTGTGCACATGTGTTGACATTGTTTCTTACCATGCCATGTGTGTGACATGTGACCATGCCTGTTCCTCTCCTTCCCCCCTCTTCTTTATCACCTTAACATTGTTAACGTGTGTGCTGTCTGCGCCTGAGTTCATGGATCTTCAGGTGGGTCATTGATCTCTGTTTCAGTCTCCACTCTTCTCTCTCCCGAAATCCGAGACCCTCAGTCACGAACCTCATTTGTCTCGAGCCACATTTATGGTCTTCATCAAATATTCCTTTGCTACAAAAGGAGTGGTTTACTTGTGGCTGACGTATCATCTTTCATTTTACTCTTTGAAGTTGCTAGGTGAAGAGTGCTTTCATTTGCGACTAACAACTTTGTGGTTGTCTTTCATGGCTTCTTTAATCGAACAAATTTGGTGTTCGACCCTGGTATCGTTGGAAAGCTCTTGAAGTTTAGAATCCACCATATAAATCTTGATTCAATTGAGCATATCTCTTGTTGAAGAGTAAATCTCAAAATCTGACCCAGTTATGATGTTATGTAGTATGCTGATTTTCCAGTTTTCACTTTGTTTTAAACTCTGGTTCCTTTAGTTCCCGTGGGATGACTGATGTCAAAGATGAACATTTAGAGAGCATTGGACCTTATTTAACACTTAAAACTCCCAAATTTCTAAAAGGCCAGAACATATGGATAAAATGAGTATTTAAGATACTCATCAGTGTATATCTGTGAAGTACACAAATCGAGCATACGAAAGTTCTGGGCTTTAAAATTTGAAGTGGAGCTTCCAGAGACTCTTTGCTTTAAAGACATCATTCATTTTTAACTACATTTCATATTTTCCCATTTCTAAATTGAATAATTAATATTCATTGAAAACATAATTATTTATGGGTATATGATATCATGACTTCAGCTCATTCTTGACATGAGAATATATATATATATATATATACTGCTCTGTACATTTCTAATTCAATGACGATAAGCTGTTCTTGAATAACACATTTATCTAGTGCTCAATACCTTTTTCAAATACATTTACAAAATGATAATCATTAAGGAGTTTACCTCTCACTTTAAAATGCATTCCATAAATATCAAAAACAAAATGAATCAAAACTATATTCTTCTGGCGAGGAGCTTTTACATCAGTGAGAGATTTAATGCAAAATGGTTATAAAATATCATGCATGGGCGAGCATTTGCCTCCTGCTATTTCGTTTGTGATGATTTCGTGCCGGCGATCTTTGATCTTGCTATTTTTCGCCGGTATCTGGCATTGATGACAAAAACGCGCTAAAGCATTTTCATGTAGTGGTTCTATACAATTCTCTCTTCATTTCAGTTTTAAATCAAATCATTACCAATGTTTATAAAACAATGTTTTTTACACGTACATTTTCAATGACCCCAATATTCTAATACCTTTATACATACCCTTTATACATATATATATATATATATATATATATATACTCCATCTTATATATATATATATATATATATATATATATACTATATATATATATATATACATATATACTCCTCTGTTGTTTTCATTTATTCCCGTACGTAGTGGTCAGAAATTTGAGCTTGCTTGATTTCGTACGTGAGTAATGTTTCCATCTGATGTGGTTTCCTATGTTGATTTGCTTTCCTTGCTTTGGGTACAGGATGACCAGTCACGAAGCATGGTGATGTTGAGCTGGTGGGTATATATATATATATATATACTCCATACCTCCTCCTCACCTCCTCCTCTGCCTTGCCTGCCTCCTCTCTTGCTAGTTGTTGAGCCACTCTGCTGTTATCAGTTGAGCTCACCTTGGATGGGTGCCCACGGTGTGTAGTTTGTTAGGGTCTTGTTGGCGCCTGTCAGTTCCCATCATCAACTCAGATTCTAGCTGAGTTCTTTGGTCTTGGGTGGTGGGTCATTCATTGTTCTAATGAAGCCATATATATGCATTTTATGAAAATAGAACAATTTAACTGCTGCACGATTTTCTTGTTCAAGTCGTTTCACAAGCAATTGTCTCAAATCTAACTTAAAAAAATCATTTCAAACACAAATCAATAGCACTTTCTTGTCAATCCATTCAAAATTTAAATCGTTTATTAGTATTCAAATATTTTAGAAATAGAAGTTTGATTTTGAGAACAAACCAAAAATCTGGCTTTGATTCCAATCTTGAATCTCGACTTCAATCTGATCTTTCCTTCAATCGGCCCTATTCAAATACAATGTCTAATTACATGTGATGATTATTCAGAGTTTTTGGTTAGGATTTGATAATGTCTATCAATACTCCTTCACACTTGTAAGAAAGAAAAATTTTATCAGGAACATTGAAATTTTATTTTGCTCCATGTTGTTTTCCATGAAAAAAGTATTTCTCTACCTTAGTCCCCTATATTATTAGGAATTTGAATGCATCTCATTTGGATACTGAGCACAAAGTTGCAATTTTGTGCCAAACTAATTGTTATTCACTTGGGTTCTTTCGGGATTTACCAACGTTATTCTCAATTTAGGGGTCTTATCATATATTGTTAGCCCAGTTTACTTCCACTTATTGGCCTTTATTGCTTACTGGTTCTAAGGTTTCTTCTCAATTGGAATCGTAATTTGGATCACCAAAACTCAATATTTTGCATTTATCAGACTACTCCAATTTCATGGCAAATCAACGTTCTTACACATAGCTCCACTTTATTTTGAGTTCTGGGCACTTTGGGATGGCTGGTGCACACACCTTCCTTGAAGTACATTATGCACTAAGTATGTTTTCCATTTGGAATGCTTGGTCGGATAAGGTGAAACTCAACGACCATGGGCAAGGCCCACTTGGCTGCTTTTAAAAACAGGCATACCCCGCGAGTAGGGCTCACGCTAAGCCATATTCGGAGCTTTGGAACCTGAGGAATTTGCTCCTGGTCGCCATAAATTTTATCCTATCTAACCTTGGTTCTTTTTAACAATTGGATCACTTCATTTGGATGATTGCCAAACTTAACCTATAGCCAAAACAAGAACAGGGGCTTTTACAATTTTGATAGCATTTTCCATGCACAGAAAACTAATTATACTTTTTATGTAACATTCTCAAACCAAATTAAAACAAGTTCAGTGCAGCCTCAGGCTGAACTGAGCTTATAAGAACACTTTTATACCACATTTTGAGTTTATTTAGGCTAAACACAGTGAGAGGGGTTGCGGTTTCGTTTTCATGCATAATCTTGATTCTTTTCCTTTCTTCTTTCCTCCTTCTTTAGCGAGTCAACGTCCATGATTTTGTGAAATCATAAAATCCACTTCCGCGTTCTCTACTTTGGATGTGCCTTAGCTTTCTCCCTCTTTTCCCCCTTTTTGCTAATGTGAAATATGGCATTTTACCAGACAAATTGGTCTTGAAGTCTTGGCTCTTCACTTGAGGTACTTGTTTGGCGCCCTCATTGTATCACTTTTCTCATTTCCCATTTGAACACTTCATTTCAATTCATTTCACTTCACTTAAATTTTGGCAATTACATTCTTCATTTTATGACCCTTAGGTCCCCATTTGACATTTTACCAAATTGTTGGGTTTCTATAAATTTTCGAGTGGTATATTTTTTTAGGATTTCTTAGGATTTAAGTGCGGAAAAATTTCATTTACTTTATTTTATACCCTAAACATGTTCTAAAACTGTTAGAGTATTTTTAGGGCGTTACAACTCTCCCCTCCTTAAGAAAATTTCGTCCTCGAAATTACCATCATTAAATAGTTGGGGATATTGATGTCGCATAACTTCTTCCCTTTCCCACGTGGATTCCTCGTTCTTGTGGTTTCTTCACAGAACTTTGACTAGTAGGATTTTCTTGTTATGTAATTCTTTCACCTCACGAGCCAAAATCTCTACTGGCTCTTCCTCATAGGTCAAATCTGATCTCAGCTCAATTGTCTCCGAAGAGACTACATGGGATGGATCTGATCAGTACCTCTATAGCATGGACACATGAAACACATTATGGATCTTTCCCAATTCCGGAGGTAATGCCAAATGGTATGTCATTGGACCCACTTTTTCGATCACTTCATAGGGGCCAATAAATCTAGGAAACTCAACTTGCCACTTTTTCCCAAATCTCTCATCACCTTTTTCCAAGGTGAAACTTTCAAAAAACACTTTTCGCCGACCTTATATCGAATGTCTTTTCTTTTAATGTCGACATATGATCTTTGTCTATCGGTGGCCACTTTCAATCTTTCTCTAATCATTTTCACTTTTTCTTCAGTCTCTTGCATCAAGTCAGGGCCAATCACTTTCTTTTTGCTTAATTTCATCCAACACAACGGTGTTCTACATTTTCTTCCATATAAAGCCTTGTAAGGTGCCATTCCAATACTTGATTGGAAACTGTTGTTGAACACAAATTCAACTAAAGGGATGTGTCTATCCTAACTACCCTCATTATCGATCACACAACTCCTTATCATGTCTTCCAAAATCTGAATTACTCTTTCTGATTGTCCATCCGTCTGTGGGTGGAATGTTGTGCTGAAATTCAATCGAGTGCCTAAAGCCTCTTGCAATTTTCCCCAAAATCTCGAGGTAAACCTCTGATCTCGTTCTGAAATAATGGATATTGGAATCCCATGCAGCCGAAATATTTCCTTGATGTACAACTCTGCTAGCTTATCAAGCGAATAGTCGGTTCTCACTGGTAAGAAGTGAGGTAGCAACGGTCAATTGAGGTCGACTCGACCCAAGGCGAGATCATGCTTCCTCTCACGTGGTAGGCAACCACAAATCCATGGTGATTCGGTCCATTTCCACTCGGAGTATCTTGATGAACTGTAATAATCTGAAGAACGATGCTGCCTTCACTTTTGACACCACTAAACGCCCCGGTCGAGGTGCCAAACATCTCTTTTCATTTTGGACCGCATTCACGAAACGCTTTAAATCTTGATACATCTTTGTGCTACACGGATGCGCGGCGAAAAGATCCATTGTGCCCTCTTTCTAGAATGGCTTCTTGATTCACACTATCATTGGGTACTAACTTTAGATCTTTATAATACAAGTATCCATCTTCCTTCACTATAGAAAGCTCCGATTTCTTTTCCCTCTCCATGTGACTCACTATGGCGATTTTCTCATCCATTCGTTTGTGCCTCTGGTATGATTCAACAAATCGGTTTTGCTACTAATTATGCTACTATTTTACGCGTGTACGATAGTGACAAATGAGCATTCAACGCTAAAGTATTTTATGCCCGACTTTCTACTCAGAGCATTTGCTACTACATTGGCCTTCCAGGGATGATAGTCAATCATGCATTCATAATCTTTAACCAGTTTCATCCATCGTTGTCGGGTTAAGCTCTTTCCAGTTGTGAGGCAAACCTAACTTGAACTCTTGTGATCGGTCGTAGATGAAACACTTTCCCATGAGATAATGTCTCCATATTTTCAGATACCAAAATACAATGAAGCGGTGCCAGTGCGTAATGTGGTCAATTTGTTTTCATGGGGGCTTCAACTGCCTTGAAACATACTTCAGCACCCTCTTACATAAGGACACATCCAGGTCATTTCAATGAAGCATCAAAATGACATGATATATCGTAAGATGGTGAGTAGAGCTGAACATCGGTAATAAATGCTTTTAACTTTTCGAGAAACTAGATTTGGCCTTTTCGCCACTCAAATTTCATTCTTTTAGATAATCCGTCCATCGGGGCCTGATAGCCGAAACCCTATACGAACCTTCGTGTGCTTTGCTAAACTACAGAAACTACGCCACGTGACATTCTCGGTGGTTTCATTCAATAATCACCTCTGCACTTATTTGGATCCGCGTTCCTTTCGCCCGATACAGCGTGTCCGGAAAGACGCTCTCCGACAAAATTCACATTTGCTCAATTTTTCGCATATAACCTTTCTTTTCTCGGTTTCTCTTTTCTGAAGGTGCATATCATGATTACCGATCCTTTGAATACATAAGGATATCGTCTATAAACTTATCATATGAAAACTATTTATCACGATTTGGAAAACGCCACAATTCATTAAGTCCATGAAAGTGGGTGGTGCATTTGTTATGACGTCATTACAAAGAACTGCCAATGTCCATTCCCACGTTCTAAATGCCGTCTTGTACATCCATAACTCATGAATACTCGGGTTCAGTGATACCCGGATCTCAGAAGTCAATCTTCGAAAGGAGCGCTTTGCACACCGCGCAATTGGTTGAACAAGTCGTGTCTGGAAGCTGCTTGGTACATTCCTTCCTTATCGCTGCTTGTTTGGTTGCTATAATCGACACCACGAGTACGAAGCGTACCATCTTCCTTCTTGACAAAGCCTTTGGAGCTCCATAGTGGTGATATAGTTGAATCAAATCCTTTCTCTGGCACAATTCTTGCAACTTAAGCACAATTCTTTGAACTCTATTGGATCCATTTGATACGGTATGGATGCGGGTGGCATGAACAGCGTCGTTGCGAGACTCGTCTATTTGTTTGGAGCGATCTGGCGACCTCACAGAACACATCACGATGCCCCGCTATGGGATGTCGAATCTGCGGCTCGCCTTTTTCGTATCTATCACATCATACCGTAGGCTTCCACCTTGTACTTCGAATAAAGCGTTTTCTGTGATATGATTGGTTATACGACGAAAGGTGGTTTCCGGACCTCTGGCGGTAAAAAGTCGCTCTGCTTGCGCTTTCGGTGTCATGATTACTCTCAACATTTCTACAATCAGCCACTTGGTGTCGGGCGACGATCGCCCGATATCATCGGCTCTCTTTTTGACAACTCGATCAAATCTTCAGTTCGCCATTCTGTATTTATGATGGAACGTCTCTATAAACTCTATTCCATTTGTTACTATTGTCCGAGTGGTTTGTCACCAAGATATCATACTACGAAGCACCTCTTTATTAAACTACCATGACGCGCTTCGAGGAATGCGTTTCAGTATAAAGAATGGTTGAACACGGATCAATCAGACACATACCATTAGTCAAAGATAGAAAAATTTTTAACTATCATCGGTGCATCTTTTGCTCTTCTGCGCTTCGATACTTTACTTATCTGCGAGCATGACTTCTTTACCATAAGTCTAGCGGCTTGTCTTGGTGCGCCAGATACCGCTTTGCTCTTGTTGTCACTTGGCTCACGCGCTGTGGCCGCACCCAGTCCCCAGGTGATGAAAGCAGGCTTCTAGGGCTCTAATCCTGCTCTCTTGTGCTCCATGGATCCTGAAATAAGCAACACTGTTAGTCTCTGCACCTCTCTTTTGCTGTCTCCTCCACAATGTGTGTGATGAGCTTAAAGTCATCCATTCAATTATTTTTAGATTCTGATTTCTAATAAAAAGACGGCGGTTATATATAGAAATGTGAATAATGTCCTGTTTTCTATCATTAGGAAAACTCTGAAAAAACCGGAATAATCTTGTTGAGAGAGGAGTGAAGTGGCTGACGGGAATGACCATTTGTTTGAAGACCGTTATGCCGCGGGGAGGTGCGGGGAAGAAAAGACACGATGTGATGACGCCTTGGCCGTTAATGAAGAATCACATCAAGGTCGCAACCGAAACGCCGGTCGCGACATAAAGTAGGTGGAAGGCGAGAGCGGTATAATAGAAACTCTAAGTGGAGACGTATAAATTAATGAAGAACAGGGCAGCGATCTTCGCGACACCATTCGGTGGCGGCGACGGTAGAAGAGGCCGGCGATGAACATAGAGTCGCGACGTAGTTTCAAGAGACTGTTTATCAGTGACATTTTGAAGAAGGTGTGGTACATGACACCAGAATCGGGGTAATTCTAGAGTGGGTGTCACGAGAGACAACTTACCGCAAGGGGGTACGAGGTGTGACATATAAATCATTTCAGAGGTCGTACGACTGAAATGTTCTCTTTTGGGAAGAATGAGTTGAGTGGGTTAGACAATGATCTTGCGATAAATCTATATTATGTAAAGCTCAGAGCATATCTGATCATGAGTTCAGTGACGAAAGAATGGGGGTATGACATGGGAAGGAGAACCAGGAGTTGCTAAGGTAGTGGCATTAAGTAAGCTTCACCACATGAATGTAGACAGCGATGTGCGACAAAGGGAATCTAGGTCCGCGACATTAACTGCAACGATAGGCGGTTGTGCGAATCACCGCGGGCATCAAAGTTGAGCCGACGCCCGAACCGTACTCGTCGCGGTTGCCTCTGGCGAAGCGACTCTTGGAAACGAGGACGGAATGCGGTAGCCTAAGGCTCGTGTATTTTAAATTTTCTTTTTCTTTGTTTGAAAATTTGTTTTGGTCGTTGTTGTTTCTTTTCAAATTTTACAGTTTGGGCGTTCAGTTGTTAAACCCAGGCTGAATCTGCAGAATTATATTTCTTTCAAGTCTTTACTTTGAATCGTCTGAATTTGGAACACAAATTTGAATTATTGGGACTTTTCGAGTCCAGAGTCTACTGATGGTTCTCGCTGATGAGAAAACCGACCTTAAGGTGTAATAATTTAAACCATTCCATTGGACAGACTACATTTGTTAGAATTTATCTCTCCTTGTAAATTTATCGGGAAAACACCCTGGCTTGGGGTTTGTAAATCTACTTCCTAGCCGGGTTCTGAATATTGCGGCTGATCGATACTGTGAACTGTCCACCATACACTACCATCATGGGATTGTTTCATGCTCTACGGTCAGAGGCCCTACGAGTGACCACTGCGAGAGAAGGCAATCCTGGTGATGAACAATTTCTCAAAGGTTTGCGAATCGTATTGTTGGGGAATCTAATGAGCTACAATGAATGTAAATTAGATGATGAATCTTCTCACATTGAAATGATGTGGTTGAGATGACTTATCAATTTAAGCGAGAGTTCACGTGGGTTCGAATAGCGGGTTCATCCGTGTTAACGAGTTTGTCAGGAAAGGATGAAGCTATTCCAATTTTGAGAACGCCGGGTAAAAATTACAGCGCCTTTATACCTATGTCTTAGGGCTGGGTTTGATCCGTATTGTGCAGTATGAAAAGAAAAATATCAAGAATAAAGCTGACCAGTTAAAAAGTAGTTTATCTAATCCTCTCACGTGTCTTGAAAATATGGGAAAGATTAGATGATGAACGATCAAGTAAAGAAGGAGAGATCCAAGCACTACCATATTCCGCGGGCGGGTTTTAATCGTGATTCGGCAGAAAACAAATTCTAGTAATCTGCGAGAATTGTGATGTTTTCCGCGATAAGACCATTGATGCTCCTTTAAAGATAGTAGTGATCACGAATTGTTATTTGGATTTTAGTTTTAATTCATTGTTTGTTATTCAAATCACTTTTCTTAGTTTTGCATTCTATTTTGGGTTTGCGAAGAATATTTCAATTGCTATATAAAGTCGAATAGTATAGGATTGGGAGATGTCAGGGGTGAGTTGATTGAGGAATTCATGAGATCTCTGTGGGAACGATATCTTGGACTTAAATCAATTCTTCTACTTGTTCAGAGCTGTACCTTATGGCTCTGGATCAAGAGCCATAAAAGCCCAGTTTATAACAAAAACCACTTTTGTCGGTCTGATAGATAAGGAGCACAGCAAACAAGTTTCATGGAATTATTCTTTGAGGATTCGAATAAACCGTCGCTTAGGGTATTAATATGCCTTTATAATTGCTTGCCGGTATTTTCTGGTCCATCTGAAAGAGGTGAACAGTTTTATTTGAAATTGTGAGGATGAGAAAAATTTAATTGAATCAATATTTGATTAGCGAAAATACGAGTTTGGACATAATTTATGAGAAAATAGAAAATTTGCGAAATGATTCAACGGCGGTGAGTTTGGCAAGGCTGCTGAAACTTTTGCTCAGGCTTTCATGTTAAATACAATTTTGGTATCTTTACTCCATTGATATCAGGGGACATTATAATTTAGGAGTTAATTCTGTGACGGGGGGCTGAGATTACATTTGCCACTAGACAACGAGATCGAAAGAACACTTAGAGGTTTAAAGAAAGGTTAAAGTCACAGTAAGCATGAATGTGACAGATTGGCGAAGGCCGTCGACCGGGGTACTGATGGGGAAGGCCACACGAAGCGAGACACTAACGGAGGACTTTATAGAGACCGATTATCAGAGATGAATACTCACGGCGGTGAGGCTGACTTAGCGATAGATCACTAACAATTTTGAAGCAGCTTGACCCGATCACCCATAAACTGCCAGGAACCAATTCGGAATCACCCTCCCGAAAGTCCCAGAAAACTTAGGCCGGTTTCAGAGAATGGCAGCGATACACGTTAAAATTAAATGGTGTGAACCCGAAGTTGTTAAGCTGGGTGTTTGCCATTTCTCTTTGAAATATATTGCATCATGGTTTGACTCACACCATATGGATGCATTAATACATAGGAAACTTATAGGCTTACAGTGAGATTCTTTCCTCGTCCACCGACACATTGAGGAAGTACACTTTTCAAACAAGGGAAGGTGAGTACGTATGCTTGCTTGGGAGAATACAAGAAGTGTTGAGAGATGTCCATGCAGGGATGCAGACACACATTCGAAATGGACATCTTCTACTCCATGAATGACCTTTCGAAAAGGACATAATAGATCTGGCGACTTCGCGTGAGGCATTGTGGAAAGAGAAGACGGAAGAAATAGAGACCAGTGATCATAGAGGATCTTTGCTACCGAGTGCAACATGGGACCTCATCGGATCCCTCAAAGGGAAGCCAGCTATTAGAAACTAAGGGAAATGAGCAGGTGAAGCTGAACAAAGATGTCTACCATGGAGGCCGGCTGAATACGTGTTATGGAGTTGGATAAGAAAAAGAACTACCTCTATGAAGGAATGAGATAGGAGAAGCAGTGGAAAGAAAGGAAAATCAAATAATCTGAGGGGCGAGGCTAACTATTTGAGCGAGCATAGAGCATATCATTTCAAGCTAAGCTGACACATAGCCATTATACGGCATTGAACCATGAGAATTTCTTATGGTGGAGAAGCCGACACGTCAAAGACGGTCGGGCGAAAACTTTGACGAGAACCAACCACTTTGAGTTCAATGATGACGGGGAGAGGCGAAATGATCATGAGTAAAAAGGGACTCAGAACCTTTGAAGACGATCTTTGGAGTTCTTGGGAAAATAAAAACCCATTAAACTTCATGTGAACAAAGTTTTGAAGTGAAGCTTTAAACCAATTCCGGCCACCCCGAGACAACCAACACTTGTACCTCTCTTTCAAATAACTGAGCAAATAAATGGGGCAACGCCTGCCCTATGAATCAAATTAAGATGCTTTTCAGGTGAAACGAGAAGAAAAATGAAGAGAAAGGCCCGTATGGGTGTGACTTAGAGTATGGAAAAAATTAGAAAGGAAAAGTCGGAGAGAAAATTAAAGCATGTGAGGAGAGGATCTGAAAATGCAGATCTGGGGAAAGAAAGGAAGAAGAAGCAATGACATGAAGAAGAAAGAAGCAAGAAAAAGCCAAAAGAACTCTGTACCAAAGGGTTAAGGATGGAGGAAGCGGTTCGCAAGGATTTTGAAAAACTTTCCGGAGAGTTGGAATAAGCATGCCATTCACAAAGTGGTAGCACCAGAATGCGCTATGCAGGTGTGAATTTTTATGAAGAAGATTTACGGAGAGGAAGGGAGTAGTGAATCGACACGCTAACCCCAGTCTGAGTGATGAAGAATTTACAGGAGAGATGAAGACGGGGAAGTTTCACCGTTTCGCACCATTGGAGGATTTGGGATTCAAAGGCTCTTCAGCTGACTCAGGTCACGTATTAACTTAATGCCATTATATTTTAGAAATATGTTTAGGGGAGCTTTCCCGCTCAGTTCACTAATGGCGAGATTGAAGACAATGTGGCGCGAAGAGTCATTGAAGATGTGCCGCCCAAAGATGAGGAAGTGACTCACGGCATGAAGCTTTATCATCTTGGTTATTGAAGAAGAATTCCTGGATCCTACGCTCTGGGAGGCCGCATTTCCTAACAATGATCTTTGTAGATATCAGAGAGAGAGAAAGGGAGTTCTCACTCTCACAGGGTTGAAGAAGCGGTGGCTTTCAAATGCTTCCTCCGAAAAGTTTGAAGAATTTAGACACAGATAGGAAGATTACAAGTTAGGCTAGATGATGTCTATATAACGGCTTCAGATTTGGTGGCGTATGATTGTAATGCACAACTGCATCAATATAGAAAATGATTAATTCCGTATCTTGGTATTGAATTGATTTTCCTTACATGGGTTCCTGCATCTACCCCGAAAAGGTGTTAAGGTCTTAAACTTGGCATGGACAATGAGACAATAATGAAGAAGAATTTGTCGAGACAGTAATGAGAAGGACTAGTTTTAAAAGTGCCAGGTCAGTAATCACGAAGTATCGCTTTAGCGGTTCAGTAAGCGTTGATTATCTACTGCTGAACTGATGATCGCGAAACGAAGGCTGAGAGGTACCCAGAAGAATTATCGGGGAGTGGTGCTTGGCCCATGGTGAATTAAAGGGTAGCCGTTAGTCAATATGCATTTTTGAATACTGGGAAAATGCAAAAATACATCTGTTGAACATCAAAGAAGGCCGAACGATCCTTAGAAAGAAGTGTGACCAGCGAAGGAAGTACTCAAATGGTTGAATGCTGGTTTATATGTGCAATCTCGAACCGATCCTTGGATTTGGCGATTAGCGGTTTCCCAAGAAGGTGGGTTCTTGTGATCGAAATGAAAAAAATGAGTTAAATTCCAACAGGCGTTGGCGAAAGCGGGATGGAAGTATGTATCCCAGTGCGCGAAGCGAACCCGTACGGCGGCGAGGAAGGATCATTTCTGTTGCCCTTCGTGTCGAGATGTTGGGCGGGTTAAGCGAGACACCCTGCATTTTTGTTTTTTACAGATGGATATTCGGCTGCCGCGCCAGATTACCATTACCAAATGAGGACCAGGAGAAAACTACACATTCCAGCTAACCTTAGGCGCGCTTTGCCTTGAGGTTCTGCCATTTGGGTTGTCCTGTCTCTACTACCAGAACCTTAGGTATCCCATATTCTGGATTGGTTGAAAGGTCATGGAGATTTTTATGGATGACTTCACAGTATGGATCAGTTTTGAAAAATTGTCTAAACAACTTTGAGCTTGGTGCTTCAAAGATGCTGGGACAGGCATTAAATTGTTAAACTAGGAGAAGGGATTCTATTTCATGATAACGAAGGTATTGTTCTTGGTGAGCGCAAAATTTACTTTCTGGGACCCCAGTAGAACGATCAGGTTTAGATTAATAGAGACTCTTGCACAGCAGCCACACAGCATTAAAGGATAAGGAGTTTCTTGGGACATCTGCAGTTCTGGGAGATTCATGAGAGACTTCTCAAAATAGGCATGACCGTTATGCGGATCTGGAGAAAGACCACGAGTTCAATTTGATGACTCTACGAAGGCTGACCTTTGAGAAGAGAAATCAAGATCGGATTAGTTCAAGCACCTATCATGTGACACGAGGAATGGGATCGGGAAGTTAAAATATTAATGTACGATGCGATCTGATTTGGCAATCGGCGGGACTATGTTGAGCAAAGAAGAAGATGACCAGGAGCCGCCTGCTATGCTGGCGGAACCTTGATGAAGCCCGAACTATTCAACTACGAAAGGAGATGTTAGCGGTGCTTGTGAGAAATTGACCATACATTTTGGGATCCCCATGTGCTCGTTCACAGCGACCATCACGACAATCGATATCGATGTCGAAAAAGGAAGCCAGCAATAAGCCCGATAAGGTGGTGTTGTTTTCTGAGTTTGATCGAAAATTAAATACCCAGGGTTGGCAACGTGTGATAGCTGATCCACTTGTCAGGAAGTAAAAAACAAAGTAAGAAGAGGGAGGCGGTAGCAGAGAACTTTCAGATGGCATTTAGATTATCATTCGACTCATGGTATGTTGATATAGGAATTGCGCAGCTTGTGGGTGATGCCTCAAATTGACTACCAACAGAAAAAGAAAGCTCAAAAGCGCGGTAGTATTACATATGGGATGACCCATTTGCTATTTAAAGAATCTTGACATGATTATAAGAAAGATGTGTATCGGAAGAGAGTGAACAATGCCAATTTGAATGAGAATGCCATGCATCACCATATGATGGACAATTTTTCAGAAACGGCTCATAAAGATACCAATCTGGATTTTATTGGCCTTGTATCTTTAGAGCTATTTGTCTTTGAATGGTGGGTCCAAAGTGTGATAGATGCCAAGATTGGAAATATCGTGAGAAACGAAGTACCTATGAGGCATATTGGTGGTGCAAATTTTGATGTATGGGAATAGATTTTATAGGACCCTTCCCGCATCATTGAAACTGTACGCCAGCACTAGCGGTGGATTATGTGTGCCGTGATGGTTGGAAACAATGCTTGTCCGAGAGCTGGCGCTAACACGATGGTGAGTTTCTTGCGAAGGGAACATTTTTGTGGTCGAACACCCGGGGCTAGCTGCATGATGTGAGGGAAGCCACTTTGCAAACAAAATATTTGCAAAGCTCATGACGGTATCGGATAAACATATAGCCAGGTCTAGCTTATCACCCCGGACTAATGGACAGCGAGGGATTTCAAAGGGAGTTAAAGGATTACGGAAAAGGCGGCAGGATTGACGGGAAGATTGGTCTTCGAACTTGATGGGGCTGCACTTTGGGCTTACGGGGACGACATTGAAAACTCCGTTAGGTTAACCGCCTCTGGGATGATGTTTTGGCGCGAGCAGCAAGCCTGTGTCACCTCCCTCTTGAGTTGGAATACCAAAGCCATGTGGGCCATCGAATTTGAACCCGATTTTCAGTGAGGAAGCGCTGGTGGACTGAACTAGAAGCGAAAGCGAAGCCTATGATAATCTTTAGAATATACGAGGACAAAGGCAAGGCTGGCATGATCTGCAAGGATTACGAGGAAGAAGTTCGGATGGGATCGGGTGCATGCCCCGCTCCAGTTAAGATTATTTTCCCGGGGAAGTTGAGAGGGAAATCAAAATGCGGTGGACCATGATGAGTGTCAAATGCACTACCTTTGGAGGCGGTGGCACCTCGGGGTGATGTTGGGGAAGAGGCTAAAGTTAATGGTCAAAGGCTGGCGCAATATCTCAGCGGGGAGAAAGAAAGGGAAGAACTCCAACTAGTAGTTAGAGGAAGGCTTAAAAACAGCTGATCCAGTAAGGACTCGAAGCAAGGATTGATCATGGGAGGCGACCCGCATATAGTTTTCTTCACATACGGATTTTTGATTTTCCTGAGTACATAGTTTTGATTTATTTTCAGCATAATGATTTGTTAGGGACTTACTAAAGTTGTGTTTTGATCAATTAAACCCTTTTGAAGTGTTAGTGTGCTATCTCAGAGTCAGCGGGGATTTCAATTGAGAAGAACCAACTCTGGGCGACAAGCCCTTCCATGAGGACCGAGCGTGAAAAGGGGGGAATATTTTCCTCCTAACAAGGTATATTGAAATAAATGAGAATGCATGTTTGATTGACTGTTTCACAGGGTACTTTTATTGGATGTTAAATTTGAAAATTAATAAAGTCTGGCATCGATCATCCATTTAGAAATGAAGTCTGGACTAAAGTAAGCGACCGGGGATGCAGCAAAATGCAAGAAAAGTACTAAGGAGAACAAAACACAGTGTGACAGAGAAAAGTTATGTCGCGACCAAGGGTATTAATTGATGAACATTAGTGGTAAGAACAGGCGCCCGAAAGGGTAGATCGCGACAGCTCGAAGCTATGTGCGAAATTACTTGTTGACGAAGAGTGAAATGCGGATCATAGCAGCGATTGTCCGGTGATATATTGTCCTCCACAACATGTGACAAACAATGACATCGAAGTGGCATAAGAAAAAGGAAGATGCGGGCAACTTTTAAAATCTACCCTTCATTTAATGACGGCACCCAATTCACGGCCTGAAATTTAAGTCTGCGGCGGCGCAACTGATGAGTGGCAGAGTCCACAATAATGATTGAATTTGCAAATGTTGAAAACTCCCTCGACACTATTTCATTCCTTGGAAGCAGTACAACTCTTCCACCTGCTGTTTGGTTTCAATTCTTACACCAAACATGAATTCAAAATTCTTCCCTAAAAACATTCACTATTCTCAAATGGCGGGATAAATCAGGCCTAAAATCCCCCAAATCTAGCGAAATCATGGAAGGAATAACCGCACTCGGCTGAAGGGAAGTTACGTCGAGCAAGTAAACAAAGGGAGAGGCCTGTGGTGGAGGAACCATCGGAAGTTGACAGGTTTCCAAAAGCAGGGGAGGAAAGGGAGAGAGAGAAAGGCGAGAGAGGGAGAGGAAGACAGGAGTGAAAAAAATATTGAGGAAAGAGGCTTTCTCCATGGAAAGAGCCTACTATGCCCGACCAGGGGTTTGTCGGAGAAGGCTTGACAGCTCTTCTACGCTCAAAGAACTATCTGAGCCAAGAAGGTTAGGGGTCTTAACTAGCATCCAAAATGCAGATACAGCAATGATGAAATTTGAGGAATTCACCTCTAACTTCGGTGGGAGAGGATAACTACACATTTATCTTGGAGGAGTTGGTGCAGTGTGGGCGAAAACCCGATGAAATGTAAAGGAATGGAAGGGCGACATGGTTAAATTCGCAAGAAGATGATAGACAAGCGCTTGACCATTGAGAAGATTACAAGAAAGTTAGCGGACCAGTGTTAAGGGAAATTTGGTCGAGAAAGGAAGCGAATATTATACTTTTGGGGAGTTCGCGGAAGAGTGAAGAAATGGTTTGCACCATAACTCTGGTATGATTTCAGACGAACATATGCACGTACTGAGGTGCGAAGCGTCGTCTTTATGCTAAGAGTCTGAATTAATATCTGACGGTCATTGAAACTTCGATAATGAGATTTTCCTGGAAGGGAATAAGGGAGGTTTGATCCTCATGACAATCTATCGCAGACTCTCATTTGAGCTGCATTGTGAAAGAACTTGGAGAAGAGAAAGAATACTTGGTTTCACCACTAATAGGTAGGTGTCCAGGGCTAGAATCAAGAAAAGGGGATTATAATGAAACCGATTCGAAGAAAATGAGAATACAAGACAGGAAAGAGGATACATGTGAGTTTTCAGTCGAAGAATATCGGCATATCAGAGAGAACACACTTTATGTTTGCAGAGGAACATGTTGAATGATGTAGGCCACATGTTTCTCTTCCCCACTAACCGCTCTCCCCATGGGGCGATTTTGAGACACCGGTGAAAACTGCCGGGAACTCCGGGAATAAATCCCGAAATATGTGGAATGCTCGAATTCCATTAGGAGAGGTGAAGGAAGAAGGTAGACCTCAACGAAAAATTAGGAAAGTATATAAGCGAGGTAGAAAGATAACATTGGGAAGAAATGAGCAGAAGGGAAGAAGCAGGATGAAGGGAATCACGAAGGGCATCGAATTCAAAAGTGGAGAGATCGAATCTTGAAGGAGTTACAAGTGCTGAGGCCGCGGTCAGCGTTTGACGATGGGCTATGGTGGTAGTTCTCGCTCTGTGTATGATCCATAGAGGACTGGAATGGAGCGAAACTATGGACGGATCGGTTCGTTCTTTCACGTATGTAATTTCGGACTTCGTGAATGATGAAGGAAGAATAAAGGCTTGACGAAGTGCATGGAAGAAAATTGCGCTTTCAAGTGATTTGAATCGCAATGATATTGATTTTGAGTCGCGACTAATTGGGCTGATGAAGACATTAGGAAAAGGGTGCAGATGATACGAACAAAGGTTGATCGGCAACTCTCATCCATTGAGTGAGTCGAAGGACATCATAGGGTTAGTCACGGATTAATCAGGCGATTCTAAAGACATTGAATTATTGATCAGCGAAATCTAGATGATACTGGCAACAGAAATGATCTGGTATCATGTGGGTTGAACCATTCTAGCCACCACTGTTATAACTAATACTTTTTATGGTTTGTTTGACATGAAACAATCATGTCT
Source organism: Tetrastigma voinierianum (assembly GCA_016808115.1). Classification (NCBI taxonomy): domain Eukaryota; kingdom Viridiplantae; phylum Streptophyta; class Magnoliopsida; order Vitales; family Vitaceae; genus Tetrastigma; species Tetrastigma voinierianum. The sequence goes on from JAEQBH010009224.1 coordinate 120,418, forward strand.
TTGTGAAACCATTGAAATCCCGACCATCTAGATAATTAATCCTCCGGTAAAGAACACCGTTTGCCAAGAATTCAAGGAGGAGAGAGATAAAAGTTTAAGGGTATGTTTTTTTTTAGAACGAAGGAAAATACGAGAAAGGGTCGAAAGGAAGTCCCAAAGCGGGGAAGATCTGTGACTGAAGGACTTAAAGGGAAGAAGTGTTGTATTTGTGGCTAACTCTCTTGAACAATTAAGTTCTGGGAGTGTTTCTTTTCTAGTACCCTAGCCACCAACTAGTGGCAGATTCTGCCCAGGTCGCTAAGGAGTGTTGGCTTTAGCGAGGAGCTTGCATTTGTGCACTATTCTGAATGGTGTGAGAGAAAAAAGTTCCAACGAGTGTGAAATCTGAATGAGAAATCTGCAGAATGAACAATTTTTAAACAAGAGCCAAATCAGAAGATACTAAAGGAGATGAAGTTTGGGGAATCAATTAAAAGAAATTACACAAGGAAGACGCGGAGTTAGTAGAAAGGAGAAAGAGTACAGATGATCTTAACTGTAAAGGTTTCATCATCCGCGCTGAGAGCCAGGCACGACGACCACGAGCTAAAAGACACCGTTTGTTGATCTTGAGGTTTGAGCCACCTACCGTAGTGGGGTGTCTGAACAGCTCCAGCATATCTTTTTTTTTTTTTACTGCTTTTGATGGAGTGATTTGGAATCGAGAAAGGATCTTGTGGGGACCTCGGAAGGGTCATGACTCACCTAACAGAAAAAGGAAGACAACCTACTTGTGCGGATCAATGGCTTCTATACTTTGTTTATAAAACAACAAATTCAAATTTAGTTTGTGCACAGGTTGATGGGGATTCTTCATGCCTTGGACTTTGGCTAGATATCTGAGGAAAGATTGCAATTCTGAAAATCTTTCTATTGTAATTAAATTAGTTTGCAGCTGCAAAAACAAAGCAGGAAAAATATCTACTTTGTTTAGGGGACAAACAAAATCACTTTTCTTTTCTTTAACTCAAGGGGACGAAACCAAGAATTTAAGTTTGGGAGTTAATGAGCTTAAAAGTCATTACATTTAAAATTCATTTTCTTGTTGGAGATTCCCATACAAAGGACCCAATTTTATATGCGGAAATGTGGAATACTCACCAAGCGCTATCTGTGGGGAAAAATACAAAGAGAAAGGAGGATATTACGGTGGAAGGAGCGAAAGTGGGCGGCCGGGTGACCACGGCCCGGGTGAATGATGTCATATGGAGGTGCCGCGAGGAAGAAGAGGAAACGATGTGGTGGCGCTGGCCGGAAGTAATGAAGAATCCACATCGAGGTGCGTACGGCATCTAATTCCAGCATATGTGTGAGCAGTGAAGCGGGGGCGGGTACAAGACGAGGAAACTCAGAGTGGGCGGTATATAGTGTGAAAAACGGGGAGCAGCTGGTCTTCGCGTGAACACCATTTTGGTGTGACGAGTGAACCAGTAGAGTGAACACTTGAGTCACGGCACGATAATTTTCAAGGGGCGAACATCGAAGTGGGCGACATTTGGGGGGTCGCGGGCATCGCTGTTTGGGAGAAGTAGGTGTTCTGGGGAATTCTGGACATCGAGAGGAGGCAACTCAGGGATTAAAGGTCGTGGGCGATCGTTTTGGGATTCTGGCGACTAAATAATTCTTCGGAAGGAATGGATGAGTGGGTGAACAAGGCGTCAGCTGGCTGATGTAGATAAAGAACTCTGGGCGCATGGTAACTAAGAGGTCAGCGTTTGGAAGAGCCAGAGAGGACTAAAAGTGATCATTGCACAAAAATAAAGCCTGCGATAAATCATGAACGTTTGATGCCAGGCGAAGGCGTCGGGGTGACATTCTGCCCAAATGGACCAGGTAATCACGAAATCCCAGGGCGTCGGGTTGGATTTGTGACTTATAAGCTTCATGCTCAGCGTTTTCTTTTGGAGGAAGTAAACTGCGGGCTCAGAAGCGGGGATCTGGGTTGAAACTCAGAGGATAGTGTTTCAGCTGCCTCTTGCGCTTCTTTGTTTCATGGGATGTTAGAGATTGGATTTGTTGTTTTGTACCGAAATTTTAGAAAACAGTTTGGAAGTTAGTTGTTAAGTGGAAAATTTTGAAGAATGAAGGGCCTATTTTGCTAATTACAGATGGTCTGAATTCAAGACAGAATTTTAGATTGATTTCAGTTAATAAGATCTATAAGTGGTTTCTCTTTGTCAGAAAGCCATTGCAGGGTGCAATAAAGTAATTTAGAAACCACGACCATTGGGCAGGCTACATTTATTTGTAGAATTTGCTCTCTCTCTATAACCAAATTTATGGAAAATGCGAACTTGGAGTTTATAAATCTACTTCTTGAGTTGCGAATATTCTGTATCGGTCGCGACGCCGTTATCTTCGCCTGCAATAGGATTGTTTCATGCTGAATTTTCCGGGAGGCCCACTTTAGGTGACCACGAAGGCATTCGGTAGTGAACAATTTCTCAAAGGCGCGAATATGATAATGGAGATCTACCTGTTTCTGTGAGATATGACCGATGTCGTCGTCTTCTCGCGAAGCCTCGAATTCAGTTTGAACCAAACATCAATTTTAAAAAAAGAAGGGATTCTCAATTGAATAGTAAGTTCAATCCATTGTTGGCAGGATCTAATCAAGGAAGGATGACATTCCAGTCGTTGCAGAGGGAAGAGAAACAGGTAGGAGTGTGAAGCCCATGCTATATATATCTTCAGCGGGGCTAAAGTTTAGGTTCATGTTAAGTACATGAAGTATTAAAATATCAGACAGAGAGGCAGCTGGGTTCAAAGTAGTTATCTAATCCTGCATGCTTTGAGAAAATCGAGGAAAGATTAGATGATGAGCAGGTGTGGGAGAGATCAGCCCACTATTCCGCTGGGCCAGGTTTTCATCGTGATTAAAGCGAGCAAGAATTACACGAGGAAGTGATGAGATTGATGTTTCACAATAGCAATATTTTCAATACTCCCTTTAAAAGATAAGCCCGATCAGTCGAATTTACATTATTTTACAGATTTTCGGTTTGATTCATTTTGTTAAACAAAATGCTTTTCTTAGTTTTATTATTTTAAAGTTTCGATGAATATTTCGATTGCCTATCAAAGTCAAAATAGTATAAAGTTGGTAGGAAGTGGGAGCGAAGATTTGATTGAGAATTCTTGAGATCTCTGTGGGAGGCAATGCATGGACTTGGTGATAATTACTACTTGTTAGACCTGTACCTTCTGACATCCACGGATCAAAGGCATAATGATTTACTCTTAAAGGAGCAAAAAACTTAATCAGTGCAATAAGATGAGGAGCACGGCTGACCAGTTCTTGAATTACATTGACCCGAGGTTAGATAATAGTCCTTGGGTAATCTTGCTATAAATTTGGCATAGATGTTTTCACGGGTCCACATCACTGCGAAGGTGAGCAGGTGGCAAAGACCCAATGGGGCCCGGTCTCTCAAAAGAACCTCTGGGTGCACATTGTCATGTGATTTTGTAAGAATAATAGTCTAAAGTGAGTCATTGAATTACTGTAACGGAGTGAGCGAACACGCATGACCTCGAAGCTGTGTGAATGTGGGATAGAACTGACATAAGGTTTTCTTTTGCACGCTCTTGCATTTTTCTTTGCCATTCTTCTTTCTTCCACTCATTCGATATTTAAACCAAATGTCACAATCTTGAAAAATCATCATGGCTGGGAATCCCAATTGACATGACACAGAGATATAATCATTGGGGAATAATCCTCGAAACTTCTATGGCACTTATAACCTGATCACTAGCATTCAGAAACATGCCTCAGCGGGTGAATTCCTTTACGATGTAACACCTCATTTGTCTTTTAGCGCTTTGGGTGATTGTGAGCTGCAGTCCTGGTGTAATAAAGGAAGGCTCCACCATGCTTGGCCTGCTCCAGGAATTTTGGTGGTCACGAATGGAGAGCCACCACTTGATAAGCCTGTCTTTGTAGTAGAGAAATTGGCGCCTCTAGGTTCTTCCTCACATTGCGTCCCTGTTTTCCCGCGACCATACTTTGAATCTTTCGCGTTTCGCCATGGAAGGCTCACCATCATCTTTCTTCCCAAAGGAAATCCATGGTCGATATTTTGCTATTTTCTCTATATGGTGACCAGCGGCGCGACAACTACGATTGGTTACATTTCCTTTGATGCAGGCTATCTGGCGAATATCCGCCTGCACCTGCTTTATCTGGCTTTTGCGTGGTTCGTGGTGGGCGATCTATGGGATGCGCGCACCATCCGCTGGCGGGGCTATTTGACTTCACGGTGCTGCCTCTAACCTATGGGATACGAACTATCATGGCGATTTCTTACGAAGCGAGCAAATCAAAAATGAAAGGTAGCATCATCCATTATATGCAGTACAATACGTATCTATAAAAATTTCAAGGTGTTACAAACAATTTTAAAATTCATTTTTATAGAACACAGCTTAAACCCTGGAGCTTTGATACCTTAAATGTAGCCCTCTTTTACCTTTTATAAGACACATTCATTTAAACACATTTCATATATTTCTATTATGGTGTTAGTATTCATTTTAAAACATAGTGTTATGAAAGGTATATGATATCATGAGCCTGTCACATTCTTTGGCACAAAAGAATATATATAACATTCCTTAATTCAAATACAATTTATAAGCATTCTTGAATAATGCATTTATACAAATTGGCATTCCGCGCCTTTCTGGCCATTTACAAAATGATATTCTTAGATTCTTTCTCTTTAAAAACACATTCCGCAGAAATATCCAAAACAAAATGAGTGTAAAAGCCTGACTATTATCATGAAGACTTTAATATCATTGAATTCAATGCAAATAGTTACAAATATCATGAATGGAATGATATGCATGGAATGACATTTTAACTACTCATCCTACGTTGATATTGACTGCCTTTATGATCTTTGGTGATCATTACTTTTTACTTGTTTAGGCGATGACAAAAATAGCGGCTAAGGAGTGATTTTCATTTAGTGATTCATACAATTCTCTCTTCATTTGATTCAATCAAATACTTATGTGCCTCTGAAATAATACTTTTTGTTACATTTTTCGTGATATCCATTTGTACATATTCAATTACAGTCATTGAAGTGTTTTCAGGTTATATAATTTCATATCTTTCGATAAATTCTTTTCAATCTCTGGCTATCATTTTACCATCTCAATTTAATGCTCTACTTTTAGTTACCACACGGATAGCCAGTCACTGCGCAGTCCTGCGTTTGACAGGTTGTATCTGCTGCCGCCTTATATGTCTCCCATACCTCCTCTCTCTCTCCATATATATATATATCATCTCACTAGGTTGGTGTACCCCTAAGATGTGTCCGTTAGACTCACGGATCAATATGTACTTTACAATAGTACGTTTTAGGCTCTTATTCGATATACGAATTTATCTTAAGCACAATTTATGCTGGGTTAACATTCTTTTAGGGCATTAAAATCATTCAGCTGATTTTACAATAGTATATATATACTTGTATCTACAAATAGAACATTTTTACTTTCATGCAATTTTTCTTGGCTCAAGTGGAACACAAACAGGAATTTGTGCAAATCATAAAACAAATCATTTCAAACACAAATGTGCTACTTTCTTGTCAATCATTTCAAAATTCAAATCATTTACAGGTATTCAAATATTTTAAAATAGGGAATCAGGAGTTGAGAACAAAAGCCAAAAATCGTGGCTTTGATTCAATATTGAGTCCTGACTTCGTGCGGAGATCTTTCCTCAAATCAAATCCACTGACAAATACGTAATGATACATGTATTGAAATGTGGTTCCATTTCTATGAGGTTTTGGTTGGGTTGATTTCTACAACCTTTCCTTCACTTGAAAAAATTTTTACGGGGCACATGAGACATATTTTGCCAGTACTTCTTTCAATAAAAGCCATAGCCTCTATGAGTCTATATTTAGTAGGAAATAGAGGCTTATCTCATTTGGATCCACTTTGACTCAGATTAAATTTGTTGCTAAACTGAGGTGGAGTAGCCGGACTAAAGCAGGTTTCTCACGATTGTTATATTCGAGGTTAACTAACTCACTCACTCATTTATAGTAATGGTTTCTTCCCACCATTGAGCGCTATGGTTCTAAAGTTTCTCCTCAAGTTTACATAATCTCCCGTTGGATGCTGAAAACTTCAGTTATTACATTTACATACAGGACTCTCCACTAGAGTGATATCATTGAGTCTACACACATAGCTCAATTTATGTGGTTACCTGAGCACTTTTAGATTGGCTCTTTTCAGCACGCTGCCTTCATGGCATTATTTCTACTGAGTATATTTTACTTGTTTTGAATCTCGGTTTGGATGGTGAAACTCAACTATGACCAAAACACCCTGCTGTGCCTGATACAACATATAAAGTGAGCTACAGGAGCTCACCTTTAAGCCATGATAGGAGCCTTAGAGCTACAATTCGCTCCTAGTTATTCTATAAATTACAGCCATATCTGTATGGTTCTTTGGCTGCAATTAAATTCCCTTCATTGGATGATTTATAGCAACCTATGTGAAGCTCAGAATAGGGTTTTGGCCAAATTTTTTGACCGGCCGCATTTTGAGCTAACGCGTTCTTTGCTTTTCGCCATTCCTCAAAACCAATACAAACCAATATGAAAACAATGCAAAACCTTTTCAACTGAACCCAAAATATCAAAGAACGCTTTTATACCACATTTGGGGTTTATTAAACCCAAACACAAGCCTAGAAAGATGGTTTGGGGTTTTTGGTTTTCATACATAATCTGATTCTGCTTTCTTTCTTTCTTCCTCCATGCGCTTTGCCGATCCAACATCTCTTACAGTTACATGGAGAAATCCACATAAATCCTTCACCCTTCCCCAATAGGTTAACTATTTATTTTTCTCTCTCTTTCAGTACATGTCCTTGAGAAATGCGGCATTTTTATATGATAAATTTGGTGTCACAGTGTAATTCTTCATAAGGCCTTGTTGGCCTTCACATTAAATCTACCTTTTCTGCATTTTTTTTATGTTTTTAACCTTCTGTTTCAATTTCATTTTCATTTTTCATTTCTAGCCAATTACATTTTATGATGTTCTATTTATATTATAAGATTCATTGGCATTTTACCAAATTGTTGGCTTCTATAAATAAGTACCGGATGCATATTTTCAGTTCTTCGATTCGAATTCGAAAAATTTCATTCACTATTATACCCTAAACATGTTGAAACTAAGCCAGGAATTATTTTTAGGCGTTCTGAGGAAACAACTTAGGAGAAATGTCACAACAGAATAATGAGGGATTGGTTTAGTATGGCAAGATTTGGATTATCTTGTAAGATAGCAGGGATACAATCCCTATGAAACTCTCTTACCACATACAACACAATGGTGTGGCTGAAAAACATAAACCTTGACCACATGGTGGGATCTATAGTATGCAAAGAGACGGACTTCTGATCCTTTTAGGTTAATACTCAGACTGATATTTATATCTGTGAGTCTCACATCAAGTCAAATTAATATTACTCCAAATGAGATGGATAACGAAACTATGCTTAGATGAAACGGGGTTGTCCGACTTATGTGAAGGATATTATCCGGACAAATTTGAGAAAGTGAGTAAAATGAGTTTCTTTTGTAGGATATCCTAAAGGAACAATTACGGATATCAGTTCTCACAAGCTCTTTTAACAGAAATTGTTTATTTACCGAGAAACTTTGTTATTTTCTTAGATAAGAAGGTTCTTCCTGGGGAATAAGTGAGCTCAAAGTTAGGCTTGAAGAACAAGATAACCAAGCGGGGCGCCAAATCAAGCCTTTGAACACGGGTGACATTCATAAAGTTAAATAAATGTATTTACGACTTTGAAACTCTACAAGTAGATTACGATTGGATATATTATGTTTCCCGAGGATAGCGAACGGATTTCTCGTCAATGAGCCGAGTGATAACGCCATAGAGGATGATGAGCCTACCTATGAGGAATATTTGAGCAGTTTAAATGACCGATTATGACATAAGCCATGATGTCATATACTAAGATTCATGCTTGTAGAAAACCAAGTATGGACATTAGTTTGCGTCACGAAGGAATAAAATAGCAGGGTTTCAAGAGGGTCTTCAAAGGAGAAGAGACAGGACATGGAAGGTAAGTTCATTACCACCTAAAAATACAGAGCATTAAGCTAGAGAGCTATGCTCATCAAAAACAAAGTTGACTATGAGTGAGGACTTTTGTCACTGTGGCCCATGGCAGATACGCAGGATCATAGCCATTCGCTCTATTCAGATTACCATGGACCTTCGAAAATGGATGTGAGAGATGGTTCCATAGCCAGATCTATCAGAAGGATGTGTATGTGACACAACTAGGGGGCATTACAATCTAAAGATGGAAGTAAAGTGTACAGGTTTTTGAAATTCCATTTGTGGATTTGAAGAAATCATCAAGGGATTGGAACTTGCATTAGTTTGACCAGACATTCAGAATTTCTCTAAAAATCGGAAGGATGAGATATCATGTGTAGAGATTAATTGAGATGTTATTAGTATTCAACACGTATTATATATGTGAATTAAGTACCTACTTATGAAAATGAATAATCTCGTTTTTACACAATATCATCGAAATTTTGTTATCAAATTTCTCCATAGACTGTGAAGAAACAACCTATCTTGGGTTGGATATGAAGGATGAATTAAAGTTTGCTTGGTCTTTTAGATCCATATCAGAGATGCTAAGTGGTTTGAGCATGGATGATCAAGAGAGAATTACACACACGTTTATTCTATGGCGTGGGTTCCGCCTCTCGAGTGCACCTTCCTGGACATAGGACCGAGAGCTCCGCGGTTTGATCCGCGCCTTTGTTTGCTAGATCCCGTCATATGGCCACGCCAATGTCCTATGACCGATGTATCACCTTGGCGATTTATTCTGTACGTCTGATTGGACCTGGTGGGGGTCATTGGTGAAAACTGTCAAGGCTCTATTCTCAAGTACTTGAGAAGGTGCAGGATGTATTCTAGATATATGGCGATGGAATAGTGATGCCATGCTGAGAGGAGCTATGGATTTGCAGGAAACACAATATGATATCAGTGACTTTCAAAATCCAGTTAGTTATGTGAACTCATAATGAATAATTGGGAGGGAAGATCGGGAATGGAAAAGTTTAAACCAAGAACTACTACAGTTTTGTTTGAAGAAAGAAATATATTAAAGTAGCTGGCTTGAAGCTAAAGGAGCGTTTGTATAAAAAGTTCATCTAAAACTTGAGGGTACTAGCATTATTGGAGATTTCCTATATTATTGATAACAATGGAACAGCTACTGAAGATAAGGAACAAATCTGTCAAGGTCCCCAACAAATACTCAAAACGCATTTTTGATTAAGGAGAATCATTGGTGACATAATTACTTGTCATAGAAAGTGCTTGATAATTAGGAGCACATTGTTGATCCTTGACTAACCCTTTGAGGAGTTTAATTCTCTTAGCAGTATAATTTTTAGATATAAAAACAGCAGTGAAACTTTAGATCAAGTGTGGAGACCATTGAATCAAAAGTATAAAGGCCATCACACTTTAACCCTATTAATACATCTTATATTCATTTATAATAAAATGCATCTCGCTGTTTCTTTTTTGTCATTGGTTTATGAAATATGAATTGGTAGAAATACTGATCGTGTGAAGATGCGCCCGATGCATTGCCCATCTGAGGAAATGCGCGATTTCTGATCGCCTTGACCGTTGGATTCTATTAGCATGGTATAATTAGCGGCGCTCTGCTATCGCCCAGTCACGCTATGATCGCGAATTAGACATTGTTTA